>JAGFMJ010000412.1:0-25154 GCA_021030925.1 Trypethelium eluteriae
CACCAGCAGACGACGACCCGCCTCTCCCCCCCTCATCCCCACCCATCCACTTCGGCCGCTTAAACTGCAGCCCCTCCCCAATCCCATTCATCCACGACGGCCGATCCGTCGTCTCAATCGTATTCCTCACCCGATGCGCAAAATCCTGAAAGAAACCTCCATCCTCCTGCTCCGCCCCTCCCCCTCCTCCTCCTCCCTCCTCCTGCTCCCCGGCTGCCCCTCGCCTCTCCGCCGCCCTCGGCGCCGCACGATCCACATTATCCTCCGGCATCGTCGCCACAAGCGGCTGCCGATCCCGATACTGCTCACGAGCCCGCACGCTCGCCGGCACGCGCCCAGTCGCCCCCGACGACGGCGCCGCACCCGTCGGGTTCCGCGGAGCGGGACTGGCGTCGCGCGAGGTGAGGCCCAGCGCGCTGGAGCGGTGGGGCGTGGCGTTGAGCTCGCGCTCGATGAGGGCGCGACCTTCGCGCCAGCCGCCGGTGCCGTAGCCAGCGGCGTTGGAGGCGGTGGCGTCGTTGGCGTTGGGGTTGGCGTTGTCGTCTTCTTCCTCGAGGCTGCTCCAGCCGATGACTTTGGGGATGCGGCCGTAGAGGTTGAAGGTGGCGGCGAGGACGGGGAGGAGGATGAAGATGGGGAACCATTGGGAGAAGCCGGAGCCGAGCGGGGTGAGGTTGATGAGGCGGCCGAGGAAGGTGTAGAAGGTGGTGGATTTGTAGACGGAGGGCGGGAGGAGGGTGATGAAGTTGTAGGAGAGGGGGACGGTGAGCTTGGCGACTTGGTAGCTGTACCAGGAGGCGCTTTCGGGGTAGGTGTGCCGCACGACGAGGGCTCGGTTGCCCCACACTTTGGCGGTGGAGACGGTGTGCAGGGCGGAGATGCACATGTAGCAGATCCATGCTGCTGCGATGACTTGGCCGCCGAAGTTGACGTTGTCGGACGGAGAAACGGTCAATGTAATGAGAGAGAGCTTGTGCCAGATAGGGGTCGTCACTTCAGACCACACAATTGCTATCGAAGCAAGGGCGAGAAACCCTCCCAAGGCAAGGCGAAGAGATGGAATGACGTGCCTATGTAGGAGGTACCGCAAATACGGCGTGAGGATAGTAAAACCTCGCTTTGAACGGCCAGAAACTACCGAGCGCTCAAACTCAAGACGTTTGGAGGCTGACGAATTGAGAATGGCTTGCGCATCCGAAGCATCGCTAATGAGATGCGCCCATTCATTTTCGAAGCGCGCCTTCTTGTGACGTGCACGCTTCAGCTTGCGGGTGAGATCCGCAAGATAACGCTCTGTGACAACGGCTGGAACGTTCGAACGAGAGTTGTCACTCGCTGCGGACAAGCGAGATTCTGGCAGCGCCGAAGTCTCTACGAGATCTTCAATCCAATCCTGAAAATCGCGCGAGAGTGCCATCCTCTTTTGCCTCAGTTGCATAACCTGAGACTCCAGTCCGTCAAGTTCATCCATGGCCTCGGTCAGCTTGTCATTGACCTTCGGTGCTCGAGCCTGCAGTCTTCGGAGTCTCTCAGCAGTGTTCGCGTTTTGGATTAGTCGCCGGGGTAGCGCAACCAGCCCATGTCCCATCAAGTATATGGCCAAGATCAACCCCCAAGCATACGCAAGCGCCATGACCAAAGCTTTTGGGCTATTTGTATGGAATCCATATTCGAAGTAGAGGTAGACAGCAGCAGCTATGCCGGATACCAAGTACATTAATTGGAATCGTCCGTTCGATCGAAGGGAGTAGAGAAGGCGACTTTTGATATCGCGGTAGCCCGAATCTACATATTCGCCAAGGAGTGGGAGGATGAACCTATAAGGCTTATCAGCAAGATGCATAGCAAGGTTAGAAGCTTCATTAACATACCACGTCAAACAGAACGTAAGCCAGTAGCATATTCTCCATGCCACAAGGACTACCCTTGAGGGAAGCCAAACGCCCCTTGAAGCTCCACTGCCCTCGGAAACACTAGACGAGAGGTCGATAGGTACAAGGAGAATGATACTGCAGGGAAGGGCGATGGCAAGGAAAACGGGAGTGAGTAGGTAAGCAGGCGCAGTCCGCAGAGGGACATAATGTCTTAGGAGGAGTAGTACCAAGAGGGATATTACGAAGATAGCAGCAATAGCAAAGATGTCAGACCCTACGGAGGAGCTCATGACGAATGAGTAGTGTATATTAGATAAGAGAAATTAACGAAGCATAGTATTTGAAAGCAATTTGTTCGGGGACCAGCAGAACGGAAACTTGGTGTTGGTAGAGTGAAACGTGGAGATCAATATGAGTGTACTAGTAGGTCCGTAGGCAATACGCAAACTTCCACTTGGCGTCGAGAGTCGAGACGGATGACGCAGCACCGTCTAAGTCCGAAGTCACGCCGAATGATCTGATCGGTCTATGAGGCTCCGATACTCCGTTGGTCTAATCTTGCAGGCTGATTACTCAGTTGGCCGTGATCGCATCACCAAGTACTTCTATTGGCAATCTCCGCCGCCACCAGAGTCGAATCTTGTCGCCAGTCCAATTTTGCATAAGAAATCAATTGCCCACCATTTCGTTCCTACGCCGCTTTTTCTTCACTCGCCCGCCGAGCCCCGCAACCATGTCTGCTGCAAAGACCAAGGCCCAAGGCATCATTGACGACAACTCCATCGGTAAGCTACCATCCCACTACCGCCACTTTCTGTACTCAGCCTGACGTTTCGCAGCCGTCTTCAGCAAGTCCTACTGTCCATACTGTAAGGCGACCAAGGCGCTTCTTAGCGAATTGGGAGCTAAGCCATATATCATTGAGTTGGATCAAGTTGGTAAGTCGGAAGCTCCCAAGAGAATGCTCTAGACAGTTGTTGACGAAACATAGATGACGGTAGTGCAATCCAGGACGCACTCGAGGAGATCACTGCGCAGCGTTCCGTACCAAACATCTTCATTGCTCAGAAGCACATCGGAGGCAACTCCGAACTCCAGGCCAAGAAAGGCGATCTTCCCACCTTGCTCAAGGATGCTGGTGCTATCTAGTCCAACTATTGGGCCCGGGGGACCACTGGACGGTAGTACACCCACAGATATTCGATACCCGAATTGAATGGAGATGATCTGTTTTCATCAATTATACAGTGAATATTGTTACATCTCAACTGATCCTCGTCTCTACGGTGCCGACAGGGCGTTCAACAAACGCCATGACGCCATCCACGATCCCTTCCCTCGCGCCCTCACTGCTGACGTTCTTACCTGCTAAATACCCCATCCATACAAGTCTTGCAACCCGTTCATCATCCACGCTTCCCATGACTTGATACGCTCCTTTCCCTTCCTTCTCTTGATAAAGCGCTGTCAGCTTCCCCTTCTCATCTCTTGTTAGAAGCAAGACCGATCCCTTTGGAGCCTTGCCCTTTCCACCAAATACAGTCTTGAAATTCTTCATTGCAAGTCCAAATTGTTCATCCTCGTATGACTGATCACCTCTCTTTGTCGCTTCTTGTGTCCTAGCCGTAATGCCCCTCACCCATCCATCCCTCAGATGCGCAAAGTCCGTATTCCGCGTTGGAACTATCCTGATAGCTGTCCGGATGCCGCTGTCCTTTAGTAGTGTCTCCCACAATACCCTTCCCTCTTCCGGATCCACCAGCTTCTGCCTCAATTGACTTTTTTCCATTGGCACCAGTGCTGTTGCTACAGGATCCACCTGACGGATCATAGCCGATTGCAAGACACCGATGTCCGTAGTGCGAACGTACATGCCGACAACGTAGACCTGTATGCTAAGGAAGCTGACCGTGCGGATCCCTAACCCCACCAATGTGTATTCATCGTCGGTCACGTTCGTGGCGCCGGCAATCTGGTTCTGCTCGGGGATATGAATTGTCTTGGGAAAGTGCGGGATCGTCGATGTGCCCGTCTCGACGAGCTCCACTTCAGCGCCGGTGGGACTGTCTGGATCTTCGGCGAGGACCTTGCCACCTGGAATGACGTGCACAGGTTTGCCAGCGAAGGTCTCGGTTGCTTTGCTGCTGCTATCTGCATTTTCCCGTGGTGTCAGAGAGCGTTTGGATTCTGGTGTGCTTTTGTTGGTCTTTGAGGTGTCGGGTGTGGGAATGTCAGCATTGTAGAAGATGATGACGGGAATGATCATGCAAGCGACTGCTCCTGCAAACATGAATTTGTTGCGCCGCACATAATACGCCCGTTGAATAGCTTCGCGACGGTGGAATGCCACAGGATCTATGGGATTGCGAAGTCTGCCATTGGAGACTCGGTCGAAGGAGCGGAGAGACGGTGAGAAGATGCTGCGCGACTGCTGCACATTTGGTGAGAAACGAGCATGGTTTTTGCAGACGAACGTGCCGCGTGGTATTGCCAATCGGGCAGCAATGTTTGGTGGCTTCATCGCAGTTGAAAGAGTTGGGGACAGTGCTGGGTTCGTTTACAAGTAGAGAGACGGATATGAAGAAACGTAGGAGCTATGATGGCATTCATAACTTGGATGTCCGATGCGGAGGAAAGCCCTGGTGTTCCGCCGCAACAAGGACCTCAAGACGTCTACAGAACACTGTCGGCACTGTCATCTCATTAATGCGAGATGTACTGCTCTACAGACGAATTCCAAGTTCCAGGCGGCTATGGAGTGAGCGATTAGTGGTGTTCCGAATTCAATCTACACGAAGGTCGGATCTATCCAATAGGAGACTCAGCATCCAGACCTTTATGGCGACAACCTGACTGTTGAACAAATACATGCTACTACTTGGTCACTAAGCAAATCGTCGAAAGGTCGTTAAGACTAGCTCCTGATCTCCGTGAGACATATTCAAGACTACTTAACATCCTACATCCAGTGGTGCTGCAGGCCACTGGCTTTCTCAGGCTTTCCGTGCGTCCTCTGTCTGCTGGTCAGCATCGAACCCACCTCTGGTGTTCTATTTCAGAGGAACTGTGAGTTGGACTCTGGCGTTTTGGGTAATAAAGTCCTCTTAGCAGTCCGTAGGAATGAACAGGAAGATTTTGTGATGTTTTGATCAGGGGCTCATTTGCTTACTGGCTATTAGTCGCTTACTGGCAAGCTTTACAAACGGTAAAGTAAGCATTTGCTAAAAAGCGTTACTTGTCGGAAAATCGCTCTCTTAACACCCTTTGGCGATTAGGTGTGGCAGTGGTGAACTCGTATCGCCGATACGCATCCAATTGGAGGTGAATACAAATTACACCAATTCAGCTGCTCTATGCTATGTGTCAATGAGCTGGCCTCTGCTTTCACAGACCTTCCCTGATTCTGATCTTTCTAGCTTCAGAGAAACTTCTATATTCAGCTTGAGAGAGCCTATGATACGTAGCAGAAAAATCCCTTCACTGCCACGGAGCATCCTTCAAAGGATCTCTGTGGCCTCTGGACTCAAGCTTCCCGATCCTGCTGAGATGTCATAAACAACGCCTCGTCAGGCTTTTAGAATGCTTGACTGCTTACTCCTAACGATGTCTCGAAGAGGTGCTCAACACGTCGCATGAAAAGACATCCAGGCAATAAGACAGCTCAACTACGCACGTTCACCGGCACTTCTCATATTCAGGTTTATTCCTAGTTCTCCACTAACTGTCTTTTTTATTTCTCATCCCTATAAAGATGCGTGATTTTCACAAGCTTGTTGGTCTTGCAACCTTGACCTCTCTTGCTCTTGCTGCTGGAGTGTCGTCAAACCAACCAAACATCGTCTTCATTCTTACCGATGATCAAGATGCTCGCATGAACTCCCTGGATTACATGCCGAAAGTCCAGAAGTATTTGACAAATGAAGGGACGCAATTCCAGAAACACTACGCTCATGTTGCATTATGTTGTCCATCTCGGGTCACGCTTTGGACGGGCCAGCATGCGGTGCGTAAAGACGTGTTGAAAGAGCACTGATGAACGGCGTTGCTAACTTTACTAGCACAATACGAATGTAACAGACGTGGGTGGAGTCGGAGGAGGCTGGCCTCAAGTCCAAGCAATGGGATTGTGGAATAAATACTTGCCCGTATGGCTACAAGAAGCAGGATACAGCACCTATTACTCTGGCAAGCTCTATAACGCCCACACTCTGACAAACTACTGCCACGACAACAAATGTGCTGCAGGGTGGGATATTTCCGTATGTGGTCAATCTCAATGTGTCGTCCAACTTGTTGCTTGCTAATGCTCTAACGTCATTAAGGACTTTTTGCTGGACCCAACAACCTACAGTTATTACGATTCTAGCTACCAGCATAGCGAAGGTAACGACCATCAGGCTCCACGCAAAGTCCCAGGGTACAGCACCGACATCATTAGCAACTACATCATGGGTTATTTGGATCGTGCCCTCAACCAGACTGGCAAGCCATTCTTCGTTGGTATAGCACCAATAGCTCCGCATACGTCGGTGAATGGTAAGGCTGCAGATGGCTCAAACTCTGACGGAGGGCCGATCCCGGCAGTCAAATACGAAAACGTCTTCACGAATCTGACTGTTCCACGAACAGAAAACTTCAACCCGGACAAGGTAAGGGTTGCTCATGAGCAGTTCTTTTCCTGAGAGGATCTTGGCTTGTAAATAGGGAGCCACGGCTAACCGCTGACAGAAATCCGGAGTCAACAAGATTTGGGACCTCCCGAAGTTGACGGACGACAATGTGCGCTACCTTGATGGATTCTATCAACGTCGCATCCAGGCGCTCCAGTCAGTGGATGACCTCGTCGAGAGAGTTGTCCAGCGACTCGACAAAGCCGGTGTTCTCGATAATACTTACATCATCTACACGGCGGATAATGGCTATCACATTGGCCAACATCGCCTCCAAGCTGGCAAGAAATGTCACTTTGAAGAAGACATCAACGTACCCATGATTATGCGCGGGCCTAAGATTCAAAAGGGTGGTAGCACAGACATGGTAACAGCACATGTTGATCTCGCTCCTACAATTTTCAACATGGCAGGTATCAAGCCACGCGACGATTTTGATGGTAGTGGGCTTCCTCTGCCACTTCAGAGCCCGGATGACTTTAACCACGCGAAGACTATCAGAGGCGAGCAAGTCAATATCGAATTTTGGGGACTCTGGTCGCAGGAGGGCAATTATAGTAAGTCCAGATGATGCGAAACAGTAAGGAGAAGATACCGACTCCAAGTCGCAGGTCAAAAGGTAGCGCAAGAGATAGATGCGGCCATGGCAATCAACACGTATAAGGCTGTGAGGGTCGAAGGAGGAACCTACAGCCTCTTATATTCGGTCTGGTGTGTGAATGCTTCACACGAACTCTATGACATGACGGTCAGATTTCCCCTTCGTAGCGAGTCCCAGAAAGTCCAGAGACCTGCAGTTCTAATGATGTCTCAGACCGATTCTGCTCAGATGAACAATCTCCACCCTGACGCTCCGGTACAGCCGGGTGCACAAGGCAACGCATACCACATGGGCAATAGTACTCTATTGGGAAGACCGACTATAGACGTCATTAATCGCCTTGATGCATTAGTGCTAGTGCTCAAGACTTGCAAGGGCACACAATGTACAGCACCTTGGAAGCAGCTTCATCCAGACGGGTCGGTCAGCAACCTCCAAGACGCAGTCAATTCAAAATACGACCAACAGTACAAAGGCTATCCAAAAGTCTCCTTCGAGCATTGCTATGAAGATGCGCGATACGATCCTCAGTCCGAAGGACCGCTTTGGAATGGAACGCAGCACCCACAGCTGCTCGTCAGGGACGGTCTGAGTTGGGACACATGGGTCTGAAGGACTCAATGATTTCGTCCGCCAACAGATAGGAGAGACTTTTTTCAAGCTTTGTACGATAGTCGAGATGCTCGATGTCTTTGACGCTAGCTTTGGTGTGATTGCATGTGCCTCTGCGTGTTGGAGTATTCTATAGAAGTGATCAATGATTATAAGAGGCTGTGACGCACAAATCACATGCGGCTGAAGTACACGCGCCTATAAATTTTCGAAGTGAGGATATCTTTCACATAGAATCTTGCTATAACCCTCCGTCTAGAAAATCCAGATCGTTCAAATACTATGGATAGATTCGTGATCGGGACTCCAGATTACTGGCCGTCCAGAAGCGTATGGACTGATGCCCTTCAAACATCGTAGGAAAGTCAAACTGACCGTATTCGCTAGAATTCCAAGGCCAGCTCCCTAGAGCAGCCGATGGCACACGAGGTCGCCTCTGAGACACCTTGTCCCGCGCCCAGAGTAGAGCGACGGCGAGTCAAAGTCGAGGACAACGGGCCAAATACCGAAGTCCTCGACGACTTCGACCACGCCGTCTGGCCGGGATTGTGCCATCAGGCGTACTCCATGGGGGTATGGCCGAAATCGAGCTTCCGGCCAAAGTCAAAGTTCCTCAGCCTCAATGCCGCATACGATGACAAGTATATATTTGCGGCATTGAGGGACGGAGTGAGGGATGTTGTATGTTGATGCTCCCCATGTGAAAACGACGAAATATGGTTGACTTTGACATCTAGTGGCTCGAACTGCATAGGAGGCACCCGGTCACGTATATCAACGCCATTGCCTACTGGATACTACGAGAGGAGCGACCGACTGAAGAGCCGTCAAGTGGCGGCCTCGAGATCACAAAGATTTTCGACCTCATAATCAAATATGAGGATCACAGCGGAGGTGTGTGACTTTGCTTCTCATTCTAACCCACTCTTTCCGGGCGGGTACCAGGAGTATTGTTGAACCAAAAGGAACGAACCCTGTGGTCCTTTTTGGCTACGTCACAATATCTGACAGGTATGCCGTCACACGATGGAAACTCATGAAGAGCAGCCAAGCGGAAACACATTTTCACGACGGTCGAACGCAAGGAACCGGTTCAGATGCATCATCTACCATTACTCGAGGCTCGAGCACGCCAGGATGAACGAGCGAAGCTTAAAGCCGTCACGGACGAGCACTTCGCTGCCGCCGAATCTTCACTTGCAAAAGCTCAGGAGACCATACGGGTTATGAACCGCCAGATGGCCAAGTACTTGGGCAACACAGAGACGAACCTTAGAGGTCATGACGCGATGTCCGGCGCAGAATCGGAGCATTGATATTTGGTGGTAAAAGTACCTAGGAAGGGTCAAGAGGCAAAAGTCGCCATGTTCATCTGGAGACTGCCGTGCGGCACTCCACAAAAATTCAAAATCCGACTGGGGGTTGCCGCATATGACATCCCTGCTCAGAAGGTATTCTGACCTTCCAGAACCCGACAAGCTTTGCTCGACTGTGTGGCAAATGGCAGCCGCAGATTGTCGGTCAGCACCGACGCAAACCCCTCTCAAATGTAACGCAATTTTCGTGCTAGTGACTAGAAATGGATTTCGGCGAGATAGTGGGACCCTGCAGGGCAAAAAAGGCACGCGACAAGGTACTGTTATCTACCACTTCTAGACTCGGCTCTGCCTGGATCATCATCGCCCAGGCAAAGTTTTCATAGTATCTCAACTGGAAGACATGAGTGCTTGAAAAGTGATCAACTTCTGCAGCGACCGAGAATGTACTGTTTTCAGTAGAACAACCCCCGTTCACATTGATTTCGACATTGCCGAATAGGTGCCATGGCAAAGACGCTGAACGAGACTCTTGAGCGAAGATGGAGAGCTCTCTCACACGCCTTTACCAGTCGGTCAGCCTTTCTGAACTTCATCCGGACTGATGACACGGACCTCGACAAGCATGGTCATCCAGGCCAAAGGTCCTCATGGAGCAACGAAGATCTGGATCCTACGCCGCCAGAGAAACGGACATGGCGATGGTGGAACTACTGCACCTTCTACTTCTCAGTCTCGTTTGGCAATTGGACTTTGGGATCTACCATGATTGGTATTGGCTTGAATTGGTGGCAGTCTATCCTCGTCATCTTTCTTTCGCAATTAATCTCATCCGTGGCCATGCTTTTCAATTCGCGATGTGCAAGCGTGTACCATATTGGGTACCCTGTAGTCGCACGGTCAGTGTTTGGGATGTGGGGAAGCTACTATTATGTTGGAGCGCGCGCTTTTCTTGCTGTCATATGGTATAGCCTACAATGTAAGGATATTGGCTGTCATTTCGATCCAATGCTGATATCGCCGCAGTATACCAAGGAGGTGCTCTAATGGGAAACGCGCTCCAGGCCATCTTTGGGCACAACTATACCGACATCCCCAATCACATTCCTCTATCTGTAGGCATCACCTCCGCCGGCATGCTCTCCTTCTTCCTCTTCTGGTGTGTCCACTTCCCATTCTGTGCCTTTCGCCCGTACCAGCTCCGCAAGTTCTTCTGGTTCAAGGCCAGCATCATGCTTCCCGCTACGTGGGGTCTTTTCATCTTCTGCATGGCCAACACGAAAGGCAACCTGGGCCCGCTCCACAAACTCAACTCAAACGGCTCCACCAACAGCATCTGGGGCTGGTTCTTCGTGTACGCGATGAACAGTGGCATGGGAAATACTGCCTCGCTGATCACGAACCAACCTGACATCGCCCGATGGAGCAAGACCAAGTCCGGCGCCATGTACACCAACCTCATTGTCAACCCCCTCGCCATCACGCTCTCAGCTTCACTAGGGATCCTGTCCACGGCTGCCATCAACAACTCTTGGGGCCTTCAGCTTTGGAACCAATGGGATCTCCTCTCTGCCATCATGGACCGATACTGGTCGGCGGGGACCCGCACCGCCGTCTTCCTCTGCGCCTGCTGCTGGATGGTCTCGATCCTTGGCACCAACATTGCCGCGAATATGATACCCTTCGGTGCAGACAGTAGCATGCTGTTCCCCCGCTACATCACCATTCCACGCGGCCAGTACATTGTTGAATTCCTCGGCTTTGCCATTTGCCCGTGGAAGATCCTCAAGAGCGCAGACACGTTCACAACCTTTTTGAGTGGGTATGGACTCTTCATGGCCAGCGTGGTGGCGATTATGGTATGTGACTATTGGCTTCTAACAAGAGGGAACGTATTCATTGGGCATTGTTACGATGGAAGCAAAAACAATAGACACTACTATTACGACTGGGGGTGGAATCTGCAGGCGTTGCTTGCATATCTGGTTGGGATTGCGCTCCCTTTCCCGGGCTTCGTGGGTTCCCTAGGAGCAAATGTGTCGTCTGCCGCAACGGATCTGGGTCATCTGGGTTGGATGCTGAGTTTTACAGTCTCGTTTGTAATATACTGGGTATTGTGCAAGATCTGGCCCACACAGAACCAGAAGATCATTAGAGAAATGGAGTTAGGATGGGAACAGATGGAAGGAGAGGAATTATACGCTGAAGATGGTACTTTGATCCGAGAAACCGGTGGGGCTGTCATCGCTGAGCAAGAGACGAAGCACCCGTACGCAAGGGAAGAGGAAGACGAACTGAAAGTCTAGTCATGAGAGAAATATATTCCGTTTAAATCGGCAGATAAATACGTCCAGGATATCACCATTTGTAGTCCTACCAGACCAGCCTAAGAAACTCCACACGGGACCAGCACCAGACTCCTTGATTACAAATAACAAAATCAGACCGAAGAAGATGTCAGCCTTCTAACTCAGCAATTCTTGTGGGATTGCTCTCATTTGACTTTTGCCGAGGATACGTGTGTGGATTTGTGATTCGTGGGCCTGGGTAGTGATTTGCTTGTAGCTCCGCTATCGATGGTTGATAAGCCGGTTGATAGCTCTGTTGGTATGGCTGCTGGTATGGCTGCTGGCATGGCTGTTGGTACGGCTGATATGGCGGTACCGGAGACTGGCTGCTGTGCCTGAACGAGCTCGCATCCTGAAAAGCCGGGTCCATATTGCTCCAGGTCGGACTGACGATAGGTTTGCCATCCGCCGTTTGATATGACACTCGCGGGCTGCCATATGAGGTAGGTCCACTAGAAATGCTGAGGGTGTCATCCTCGGAGTGGCTAGAAAGCGGTGGTGGCACCGATTGCGTGCTGTAATGGTGATTCGAATGGCCTCCATCCGACAAGCTTGGCGAGTATGTGGAGTTAGCGGGACTTCGCAGCTTCTCATTGTAGTTCCTCGTCTCTACCAAATGCGCCCTCTCAATCATGCGGTCTACCAGCTTCTCATGAGCCTTCTTAAGAGTCCGCTTGACAAAACTTGTGGTCATGAAATTGGAGCGCATGTCAACATCTTCGCGCAGGTAGAGCCCATCTTTGGGCGCACCGAGGCCCATCTCTACAGGTTCGCGAGGTTCACCAGGGAGGTTGCCACCAACTGTCCATTTCTCTTTGATGTCGAGACCCAGAGGAGCGTAGACGTGTGTTTGTAGACCATTGCTGAGATCATGGAAACAACCATGGTATGTGACATTTCCTTTCGCTAACCCTCCCGGAAGATATTGTACTTTGTCTGTGAGTTGATACCAGATGCAATGGTATTCTTCGGCATTGGCGAATCCCGGTGGTTTGCACTGAAAGCGCTTGATGACAAGAGGATTGAGGTCTATCATTTCAAGGTGATCATGGAGCGTCTCAACAACTGTCTCCCGCGTGATGCCGGCCGGTAGAGGGGTAATGCTGGTATAGACGGTTCGTTTCGACATTTTGAGGCTCGAAGAGGGCTTATGGAGGACAAGAGAGCAGACAGAGAAGGCGCAAAATCGGGAGGGGAGAGAGGCTGGGATTGTAATATCGCGGTGCAGGTGGAGATTTGCTTGCCGCACGGATGGGCCGTATCCCGCGGAGGGCGCAGATTCCGCGTGCGAATGCAAGATTGTGGGCGCGACGTGCTGTGCTCAGTGGATGTCCAGAATTGGGAGGTTAATGCTGTGCCTCGACAACGTCGCAAATCTTTCTCTATCTCACGTAAACGGACGGGAGTTATGCGTGCGGCTGTCTGTGTAGGCGACGAATGTTGAATAGCGTGTCGCAACGTCATCTGTGGCTAGATAATACGAAGTACCCTGGCCTTACTTACTTACCGGTGTACCCACGCCCACGCTATTCCATTCTTACGATATCTCGGTTGATCAAAACCGGCTTAGCATAGCTCAAGCACGGAGAATTGCTTGGGGACAACTGGTCTTTAGTCCGGTGATGCGTGAATCCAACAGTATCGAGACGCCATCTCTGCGAGGAGGTCCAGCCACTACGGCACACACAGCCAGATTGCGGTCAATTCTCAGAGGCAAACCTGAGCGCAAGAATAGACAAGGTAGGGTTTCCGCTTAGTCTTGTTTTCTTGTCTTTCTTCTGCGTACGGAATAGGAAGTAGACCATGAGGGGAGCGACGAGAGCCTGAGCTTGAGAAAAGGCTCATTCTAGTTCTTAGTGCACCGCGGCTCGTGCATAGTTTTAGCACGAGAAACAAAGTTTTAGCGACCTCTCGTTCCGCCCGCCTTCCACTTGAAGATGATGGCGATGGTCGTCCCGTTTCATGTTTCCACCTGTCCATCCTATTGTGTGTCTTTAGTCAGGAGCCGTCCGCGCTATGCTTTACTTCCCTAATCCTCAGAAATCCTATGTACTGTACTGATTCCTAGGTCTTGTCGTTGCTTGATGCCTTGAGAGTCCATCCAGAGATGCAGAGATCCAGAGCTAATACTAATACCGATGTGCCTTGGCGCTTACCTCATGTGCGATGAGACGGTCTGTCGGATCGATTTGCTTCGAGTTCTGAGCCCCAGTTCCCAACGATGCCACTGCAATGTTGTCCTTCTCTTCTGCTAGCCACAGAGTTCATGTGTAATCCACCAACTCAAGCCGGGATGAGGATCCAACCACTTGTCAAGCACTCAAGCTACCGGTTTCTTCGGCCTAAAAGTGGGCATAGAGTCGCCTTCAGCCCTTTTGAACTTTCACAAGCTGGCGTCTTGGAAGTGCTCTCCTCGGGGTCTACTTGTATCAGAAAATCTACTCATAGTGCGGCAGAACAGCCGACCGAAGATGGCAGTTCTTGCAGCTTGAGCATTTATGTCTCACTTATGTCTATCGAAATGACTGTTAGCTTCTCTTGTTTGCCAACAATCAAATGACCAGGTGCTGAGACCGGACGGTAAGAATGCTATTGTGATCATGGTGCCACCCTAAAAATCATTTCTGATTGCTATCTCGTACGCAATGTCTCGAAATGCTCGTTTAGCCCGACGTTGTCGACTCCTTGCAGACCAATTTCGAGCATTCCTCTATCACCAAGCATCTCCTCTTTCATCGAGGACCGTTCCTCTGCGTCCCAATTACAGTACTAGGACTAAGTGTTCGGGCAACCCCCAGCAATTTTGCAGTACCAGCGAGCGGACACTTTTTTCGCATGACTGTACGTTCAGATTTGCGGTTTAAGTCAGGCCACCTAGCCAATCTCTACGCCCATTTCGTACGCTAATTGGAAGGTCAGACTTAATGGTCTGTAATTAAATCCAAATGATTTCAAAACTACAATTCACAATGCAAGAGCTCGCAATTGGTTTTCTTCGAAACGCGGTCGCGAATTGCTTACAGTGCAGCAAGATTCTAGAACCAGCTACGTTGCGTCACGCATCAACCCTCAGTTCAACCGACAGACAGGCGCAGAGGAAGAAGAACCAAACGTGACGTTTGCCACCATTGTCCTTGACAATGGAGTAAGGCTACTAGTCGAGCCAACTGAAATCTCAGCTTAATGCTAAGGTGTTTTAGGAGTTCATCACGGCCACACGTCGTCAAAAGTGTACAAAATGCAACAACAAATTAAGGTTAGCACAATGAAGCGGAACATAGGTACTCAGGGTCTGGAAGGCGCAGTCCAAGGTCGTCAAGAAGAGTAGACTCAAGAATATCTGTGTTGACTTGAACGGATTATGACAATGTGGGCTACGCAATGCTGTCCATGCTCATGCATATCAGGTCAAAAAACCTGATTACGACATGTCTTGTACATTATAGTACAATCAAATACGTGGCGCTGCAAGCCGTGCATCGACACGCCTTCTGGCCTCAAAAATCACTTTTCTTTCTCCACTGCGCTTCGTCTAGCGTGATCTGCCTTGTCGTTATCAGTTTGTTTGCCAGCTGACGACGCCTAGGCGTGCACACTGGGGAAATCTCAAGCGATCCTGCATATTTCACCATGAAATTCTATGGCTGATTCAAATCAGGCTGGGGATCGAGGCCAAACCTTGCAAAGTATCGTTGCGTAGCCCGTTCACAGCAATGATCAGTTCCCTTCACAAGGGCCATCGTGATAAGACCTGGCTGATCCATATCGGATGGTCTAGCACTTGCAGGATCAATGTTCTAGGTGCTAAAATGAATCGGTAGGAGCAGCTGGGTCCTCGCGGCTGTTTTGCAAGCATTAGTACTTTGAGGAAGAAAGCCAACGTTCCATCTGTACCAAAATAATAAAGAGAGAGTACTAAAAACGTGGCAAGGATAATTCCAGCCGTGGTTTTTTCAGGAATGGGCACAGGCTGTGTAATGTGTAGCCCGTAATTATTGTGCGTTGTACGCTTTCAGCCCAGATCCAGGTCTACCAAGACGAACGAGTCAGATCGCTGGCATGAGAAGTTTCTGTCATCCCCTCCAATCATTGATTACCGACGTGCTACTTGAGACATTGAGGCTGCAGGGTCGAATCCTTTCGGAATAAAGCTGGTCTTCTCAGCATCTGTCCGAAAGCGAATGTCTCCCTCAAACAGTCTGATAATCTGGTATAGCGGGAATGCTTGCACAAAGGTCAGCTAGTCGAGGGGCGCCCTTCCTTTTTCTGATGACTGATCAAGAAGGTGCGCCGCCTTTGCGCCGATCGTTCTAAACACAATATGCTGCTTCACTTGGCCTTATTTGGTCCTCAACAACGATCCTTTCAATCTTCTCTCCTATGATATCTGGCCAGTCGTAAATGTCGTGTGATGATGCATCTCTCGCTGTTTGGTTGTCCTGCTCAATCTCTGACAAAGGCTGAATCAATGATGCGCTGGCTGCAATGTGGATATCTGTCGAACCAGAATGTTGCTCATCATGTGAAAAATTTCTCCATCAGGGTACAAGCGTATCGCCTTCCGAACTTTACAGCAATAACAGTTCGGTAAGGTAGGGTCGCACCGCTTCTTTGCAAGAACGCAATAGGCGCATGCTCCACGGGAAGGAGCTGGCATAGCAAGGATGCAGATTAGAAACTCCGGCCAAGTGTGGATCATGTCAGGGGTCGGAACAACCGGGAATGATGAAACAAATGTCGGCTATCTAATTACCCCTGAACCCAATCTAGTAAAGGTACAGTATATACGTATATTACCTTATCTATCTATGTCTGCATATCATCTACTTAACTCATAAATCTTCGGCGCGTCGTACGCTGCAGGGCGATGTATGCAAAGCACGAAATATGCTAAGAGCCGCGAAAGCTCAGGCATTGTTCTTCGTAGTCGGTCGAGACTCATTATACACGCGTTGCATAAAGCCATCTCCGCTGAGCTCCGAAACTCATTACAGGCAAACATTCCTCGGATAGGGCTTACAAAAAGCAAATCCAACATCATCATCATCACCCAATGACTCGTACGGGAAAGAAGCGCCATGGCTTGAAGCGATTGGGGAATTGTTAGCCACCACGGCCCCACCAGTGGAACAGCGTCTCGGAGGGTTTCGAACCCCCCCGAACCATTTAATATATTTCTAGGAAGGCTACCGGACTTACAGTATAATCGTTCGAATAGCGGGAGAGTCATGCCCTTCGCATTCCAATCCATGCTCCAAGGCCCAAATACCGAATCTAAATAATTTTAAAATAGGACATTTAGAACTCAAGAAATGATAGGGCGCAAATACCAGAGATCAAAGCTCAGAGTGGATGGGCTAGAGTCTAGAGCTTGGCTTGTTGCTAACAATGTCTAAGCGATTGTCCTAACAATGGTTCTCTCCCAACCATTCCGGTCTGTGCAACGGTCGTTTCGGAACGATCAGCCAATACCTGATCAGTATGGGAGTCATGAGTCCGGACATAAAACGGTTTTACATTACCGGCATGCGTTTTAATGTCCCGCTATTATGTAGGATGAATTGTGGGTAGCGCGCCGGATCGGTAAAGCCTGCATCCTGCGTTTCGTCCTTTACTCCACGTTGTGGACTATCATAAAGTCGCCCTGACCCTATGATAGATTTTGAGACCGGCGTGAGTACCTCTCGTTGTCTCGTACCATATTTCCGAGTCGCATAGTCGCTCGTGTCATTCTTTTGAACAATACATACGTTCACTTCGCAACAGTCCAGTTTATCATTGCTTTCGTTTTTTTGAAGACCACTCTTTCGTTCCAAGCCGTCATTCGTTTGCAAACTTAGCCTTAGTGATTTTGCAGTTTTTCTGAGTGGCTGGATCTCTGCAAGCAAAAAGGTAGAGCATCAACGAGTAAAAGCAGGTCATGATGCACTTAGCTACTATAACTGCCCTCGCGACAATCTTTTCTGGTGCCTTTGCTGGTCAATTTGTTCTACAGGGTCGGGACAGCGTCGTTCAACGTGCAGACCCTATCCTGAATCCTGGCCAAATTAGCCAGCATGTCCACGTATTCATGGGAAGTAACGGTCTTTCCAACGATGTGACGTATGACTCGCTGCAAAAGTCATCTTGCAGTACGATGGGGAATGCATCGAATTCGATCGTCGAGGATCATAGTATGTATTGGCACCCGGCAATGTACGTCAAGGCGAAGGGTAGCGATCAGCTCCTTCGTGTCCCCAACAATGGACATAACATCTACTACAAGTGAGTTTGATCCCTGAGTCTCCATCGCATGAAATGCTGAATCAAAAAAGTGATCATGGAGCGAGCCCTCCTCGAGATCCTTTCGAGTTTCCGCCAGGGTTTCGAATGATTGCTGGGGATTCTCAGATGAGAGGTGCCGCCGAAAATGTAGTGCCAGGGAACAGCAGTGAACGCCAGAATCGTCAAAACATTACACAATGGATATGCCACGAGAGTAACCCATCGGGTTCCTTGCCTCAAGGCGTATCTGGAGGTTTCCCAGACATGGCTGGACTCAGTGCTTGCTCTGCATATGACGGATTTAACGGTGCCATCCACTTTCCCCAATGCTGGAACGGAAATGATTTTGATCAAGAAAATCCGACTGCTCACATGGTATATGCAGTAGGGGACATTGAAAATGGAGTATGCCCTGACTCCCATCCCATCAAACTACCTCATCTCTTCATGGAAAACTCTTTCGATCTGTCTGGGATCGACGGTGAATGGGATGAAGACACATTTATGCTTGCTCAGGGCGATCCAACTGGCTTCGGCTGGCACGCAGACTTTGTAGGGCGTACTGTTCTCTGTGTAACGCACGAACCGCTGACCATATGCAGTTCAATGGCTGGGAACAAGGTGTACTCTCGAAGCTCATCATGAGCTGCGTGGAGGACGGCCTGGGTCCTGAGTGCTCTCCGTTTACTCTCGGTGGATCGGTCAACGACTGTGATATACCTCTGCTTTATAAAGAAGACGTCGACGGTCCCATTGCTGCAGCACCGGGCTGCAACCCAAACACAACAGTGAACCCAGCGCCTCTTCTCCAGCCGTGTCCCTTGGGCACTTACGGTGGTACTGGCACTCCAGTCTCGTCAGGCGCATCAGATTCCTCCGTTACCACTCCAGCTATTGCCAGCTCTGGTGCTGTCGTTGCACCGGTATCAACCGTCAGCTTCAGCAGTGACTCTGCCGCGCAAGCCACATCCAGCACAGTGAGCTCAAGTACTGCTTCCTTCACCTCTGCGCCAGCAGACTCGTCTTCCGCGGCCAAGCATACCCATACCCATTGGGTCCACACCGTAGTGACGCAGTATGTGGAAGCGCGAGCAGAGCCTACAAGAAGAGCTGTTGAATTTGCAGGATAATTGTCGATCAATCATGTTTGTTGTGTGAGGCTTGCCCGAGGGAGCAATGGATGGTGTTTCAATTCGATTCTTGATTTTAGTCCGTATAGACGTGGCTCTTCCTTTGACTCAGGATTAAGCGCCGGATCGCAGAGCATTCTAGTTACTTTCGAGTTAGATATTAAATATCCATTGGCTTTTTTTCTTCGGGGATTTCATCTGAACCGATTAGAGAGCTGCATTAAGGTAATCAAAGTGTTGTTTGATCAGAAAAGAAATATCCTGGAGTTGCAGGGATCGTCGCTTGTGATCTGCAGGGACTGGGATTCCGTTGGGAATTTGACCCATGTCTCGCGGATAACTCTTCATTCACACTCTGGCCTAGGAATTGCAAGCTGCCATCGCCTTGAACTGTGTGCAATGCGACAACTGGATTACTTATCAGTGTCACCAGCTACATCACGTGCATGTTCAGCTAAGATCACTGTGGGCTCGTGAAGGTCCTTCCTGAAGCGCGACTTCTGGCTCGTTTGCCTCAGCATAGCCAATGCCCTTAACGGTCACTATCCGAGCTTCGCTTGTCGCTGCCCCAGGCAGAAAGCATTTCTCAATCAATGCGCCTTCAGGAGGTAAGCCTTATCGATCTTATATCTCTAATGACCATCGTTGAAAGAGGAAGCACTGGCAGTCAACGTGTCTCCGTATAGACCACTTCATTCCCAGCCCGTTGTACCATGCCTGACGAACGCGAGCTCGATTTATCAGCTGCACAGCTAGCAGAGGTCAAGCAACACCACAATGCCATCGGAGAAATCCTTGAGGATTATGGAAGATTGCTACGCGATCACAAAAGATTACTCAGTGATCTAGAGGAAGAACGCAATCGTAGAGAGTTTTACAAACAACAAACTAAGGGCCAGGACCGGGATCCATACGTCCTAGTCTTGATCGATGGAGATGGATATATTTTTGCCGATGATCTCATAAGCAAATATGTTGATGGACAACGCAAATGTACAGAGGAGGGTGGCTTGAAGGCCGCCGATCTCCTGGACAATGCCATAAGAAATGATTTGAGAAGACGGAGCTTAGACAGATGTCGTGTCGAAGTGCTGGTATATGCTAATGTTGCTGGTCTATCCAAAGCTCTTGCTCGCCAAGGCCTGGCTGGACAGCATAGCAGATCATTAGCTGCTTTTGCGACCGGCTTTACACGAGGCCGAAGCCACTTCGATTATGTGGACGCAGGGGAGCTCAAGGAAGGGGCCGACTTCAAAATTAAAGCCAAGTTTGAATCGGCAATTGCTTCAGTCCAGTGTAAGCACGTTTACTTTGCTGGCTGCCATGATGTTGGATACATCAATCTCTTACAACAATATTGCGGTCGAAGCGACGAGAACTCGCGCATCACTCTCTTAAAAGGTCCGTCGTTTCACCCAGGTTTTTCAACACTTGGCCTAGCCGTTCAGGAGCCGTATGGAGACTTCCGCAACCTTTTTCGCACTGCACCAATCGATTTTAATCATACCAACCCCATCAATACGAGGAATGGGTTGCAAACACCTCCTATAGTCACTCCGACGACACCGACTTTTCAAGATGCGCCTTCATCGCCCGTCTGTAAGTTCTACTTACAGGGGCGCTGCAGCTATGGCAAAGACTGCAAGAACGTACATCCTCTCAAAAGCCTACCGAATAGGCACATACCCCCACCAACTACTGTTCGCCCACGACAGGATATTGAATCGCAGCAAGAAAAAGCTGCTAGACTACTACCTCGGCAAGCGCCTGAGTCTGGACTGATACCATTAAATTGTCATGATTGTCGACTTGATCTTTATCATCCAACTCCTACTTCCGAACAGCTAAAAACTTGGAAAGAACATACCTCTAAAATCAAAGTCTGTAACAACTACCACCTAGGACTGGGTTGCGAGATAAATGAGTGTCATTATAATCACCAACCCCTTTCCCCTGACCAGATCGAGACGCTTCGCATTATGAACCGGAATAGCCCGTGTAAACAGCAAGGCGCATGCCGCAAGAAAGACTGCCCAAAAGGTCATATCTGTCAAAAGGACTGTCGGGGAAGTGCGATCCCTGGAATGTGCAAATTACCCGGTCGAGCTCACCACACGGAATTTAGCGTCGCTCAGTGGGTGCCAGCAGAAGCTGCGCCGCATTCGACGCCTGTCTTTGATGATATCTCCGAGTCTGGGGACCAAGACGAGGATGACGAGGATGAAGACAGTGCATCCGCCGCTGGGGCACAGCTCCTTCCTGACCTTGATTAGTGATTTGTTCCCACTAAGCTAAGCTCCTGGTGGTATTGCTCTCACTGCATCAAAGGCATTCGGTGTCTCCGAATTAAATTTCTCGGCTCAATGGTGAAGGTGACTTGGGAGTAAGTATACCTTGGTAGAGTTCGTACCGTGATGGTCTAGCAGCAGCGGTGATTCAAGACCTGATCGGACAAAATGGCGATTAGGACTGGAACTCTTATTGAATTTGGGGGCTGGCACCCAATTGCGATAATTCCGAGGCAATTGAATGCGGTCGAAGTACGATTTGCAAAGCTTGGCCGCCCTGGTGGAAATTGTAGAGGCAAAATAGGTGTGGCAATGATGTAGCTGCAGCGGATCAACGTCCGAAAGGAGAAGCAGTCGGCCGAGCATTATGTACCTATTCAAGACCTTCTAGACGGACAATGAACCCTCTTACGAACTACTTTCAGCCACATTGGCGACAGCTCAGCTAGTTGACGGCCTGCATTGGGTAGCATCCAATCCCCCACTCCACACACTGTTCCAAGCCCGCGATATGATCCTCGGCCGGCCTCTTCTTGAACCGGTACGAGATACACGGAGGGAGCCGACGAGATCTCTCCACACGTATCGACTGACACAGCAGACGCCATGCACTTCCGAAGCCCGTATTGATGCTTTGGAGCTGGCCATGTGTGGCGAAGTTGGCGCTTCATAACTGCCGATGGCTTGCGATTAAACTCATGTCGTCTCATCGGCCTCGGCGACTTCAGATGCAGAAAGCAGCTGCTTTCCCCACGATGCAAGTCGTTGCTTTTTGCTCGCCTCCAGTTTGCTGACTATTTGTTGGAATGGTGTCACCCCGACCAATGGTGAACCGCGCAACTGAACGATGTGACGACTACCTATACCCTGTCGGAAAGCTGCGGCGAGCCTCAATGACGGTAAAACGTATCTGGCAGCTCTCTGTTCGAGCAAGCGATATCCTTGATTACACCAGTCGATATTACTCGGTCGTACTAGTCGCATTCGCTCAATGATCATGCAAGCCCCGTGGGGTTTTCATTCATGGCGCGGAAGTACAACGTCCCTTTTTTACCCCTTGGAGTACTCCATCGCTAAATGAATCGACTGCACAGGAGGATGATATTAAATTCCCCTGTCTCCCCCTTCTTCTAAATCTTCTACCTACGCTTAAAATTCTCTAAAAGTTCATAAATGTTACAGGTTGGATCAGCACCATGACAGAACTCTATACGCCTGCTAGTATCATTGCGCTCTTCGTCATCTTCCCCCTCATTGCTCTGGTAGTTCTTGGTCTACGCTTTCACGTGCGTCTCAACCTACAGAAACCTCGAGAACTTGGAATTGATGATTGGATGGTTCTCGTTGGAACCATCCTCACGGTGTCACTTAATATCAATGGTCTAGTTTGTATGCCGCAGCAAACCCTCGTCTGTGACTAATCTTGGACACTGACATGTCACGATAGCTACCATCGATGGCGGCCTTGGGAGACATACTCAGCTCACTCCGGAGGGCAAACCAATACCAACACCACGGCTCCGTGTCACTCAACATGTATGTACCTGAAAGCGCTGTTACTTAAAGCAAGTATATACGCTGACGAGACTTCTTAAAGACTGTCTATCCCCAGGACATCATCGAAAAGGTCGCTTATGGCCTTGTGAAGCTAAGCATCTTGTTCTTCTACCGCCGCATTTTCCGGGTCGAGAGCTTCAGACGCATCAATAGCATTATCATCGCTATCGTCGGACTCTGGGCCATCGTCTTCTTTTTCGTGACCATCTTCGAGTGCGGCGTCCACCCGGCCGTCCAGTGGACAGCATCCAAAGAGGTCCAAGATGCTACCTGCGTTAATACCGCGAGACTTCTCCTGTGCTTTGCCATTACGGATATCATTACCGACTTTTTTGTTCTCGTTCTGCCAATCAGGCAAGTCTGGCGGCTGCAGATGTCGCTGAAGAACAAATATGCGGTGTCATTCATTTTTGCTCTCGGTGGCCTGTCTACTGCGGCGGGCATTGTGAGGCTAGGTCTTGTCGTGAGGGCTTCAAATGGTATGAGTCTCAAACCTTTACGGAACGCGTTCGTGCGTACCTCGTCATTGATGGTACATTGACAAATAATCTGCAGCCGACTACGGTGCAAGTAGCGACACCCTCGGTCAATTGACTCCGCCGTTCGTTTGGACGAATCTTGAAGTCACCATCGGCGTCATCGCCGCCTCGCTTCCTACATTAGGACCATTGTGGAAAGCCTTCCGTGAAAACATTAGCACCCGTGGCCGTTCTTCTGACCCGCACTCAGATGATTCAGTGGCAGCTGCGAAGCGGAGAGCTCAAAGAAATTACTCCAGCGATGGATTTCCGAGGATGCAGCTTGAAAGCCAGGAGAGCATAGCGCCGCTGCAACTCGAGAAGCTTGACGTTTCACAAGTCCGAGCTAAGCCGATCGACACCAGCACGAGTTCGCTGAGGAGATATGATTCGCTAGTCTAACAATTTGAGAGGTGCACGATTGTACAAATTTTGCTTTTTGTGCTGATGTAGGGTCACTATATTGAGGCGATTAGGCAGTGGCGCAGATCACGCATGCAGGTCCGGAGATGGCTTTCGGGACGAGGCGAATCTATCTGCAAGCCTCCAACATCGGCGCTGGACTACCGTTTATCTTTAGCTTTGCTTTTTCCTATTCCTATTTTGTGAGCGCGGAGGCGAGTATCGCTATTACGTACCTTGAGATAGCTTCTCTATCCAATAGTTTCGACAGACCTTTACCGAGACTACGGTACAGAGACCAACAGCGAACACAGACCATGTAGTTCTTGAAGGATAAGACGTTTTTCTTGGCATCTGTTCACCAAGGCCACGCTTAAACACATGTAGAAGCTGAACTGCGGGTCGATGGCGCTAATGCTCCTTTGCGTGAGTCGCAATCTGTTGAGATAGATATGTTGCGTGGACTGGGGGCTGTAACAAGAGATTTCGGCGCTTTTCTGGGCTGCCGCTGTTATTTGATCTTCGCAAACTCTATTCAATGGGTTGGTGGCCCTCACCACGGCCTCCGCATGATAGATAAGAGCTCTATTGAATATCGACGAACAAAACGTACACGGCGCCACGCTTTGCAG
Organism: Trypethelium eluteriae; assembly: GCA_021030925.1. NCBI lineage: Eukaryota > Fungi > Ascomycota > Dothideomycetes > Trypetheliales > Trypetheliaceae > Trypethelium > Trypethelium eluteriae. The sequence continues at coordinate 24,213 of JAGFMJ010000412.1, forward strand.
TTGCCTGAATCGTAACATGGTCATGGTCCGAGTCTGGAGGATATTAGAGATGAATCAAATTTCCACCGGGGACTTCCTAGCTCTCATGGAGTGGGCATAGAATATGATACTCCATAACCACCTATTCTTCTCGATACTGTTCTTCTACTGAGTGGGAACAGAATGGTCCGAAAATCCTTGGCACTCCTCTGTTGAGCTGGCTCTCTTTGTCTTAGCAATCAAAGCAGCACGCGCAAGCGAAATCCAGATGAAACCTGGTCAACATGACTGACTCAACTTTTTGCTGAACATACTCAATCTTGCTCTCTCATGCGGCTGTTCTTGAACCCCCTCTCGATGGACAGCAGCGTCCATGAGTCAGCATGAAGAATCACGCAGACGATTTATTTGATATGAAACCTGGCTTAGCGAGGGTTCAAATCACCGTGCGTTATACCATAAGACTTAACTCCGTTATAGATGGCTTCTATAACGTCAAAGCGTCAAATACAAATATGGGAATCTTAAATCACGCTGCCTCAGAACTTTATGCGAGAGAGCAGCATTGATCGAAGCCATTTGACTTAGATCGACAAAATAACTTTCAGCTGTGTATCCCTGCGATCTGACATTTTGACATTTTGGCGATAGATAATTACAAGACATACAAGATGTACAAATGAGGTCAGACTTTCCGCCAGTTTAGAATCGTATGAGACTTGGCCGGTCGATTGGCCGCAGCAGACCTTTCCCAGGCCGTCGTTCCTGCGTACTGTAAACTCCGAAACCTTTAAACACCATAGAAAGCCTCAAAAGACCATCCCATAGCTATCACACCTTTTAGCCATCCCATAACATAACAATAGGAAAAGCGCGCATCAGATATCCGTCCAAATCACTCATACCTCCCACATTAAAGCAGCCGTCAACTCATCCACACTACCCTCCCACCCCATCCAACCC
>JAGFMJ010000413.1:0-25101 GCA_021030925.1 Trypethelium eluteriae
CCCCTCCACCCCTCCCTACCTACTCAACCTAGGTATCCTACCCCTTCCAGAAGCCCTAGCCCCACGTCTTTTTTCGTCCTCGATGCAGCAATCGTCTCCGGGAGCTCGGCGAACCGCAACGTAGGTGACAGCATCGGCACACGCCGGACTCGGCGCGATCGCAGTGGCGTCTCACTCAGATATCGAGACTAGGGACCGGAGAGATCATCTGCCTGTCTGCTGCTACTGCAACAGAACCAAGGATATGTATGTACGTCTACATCAGATATCTACCCCAGAGGTACTTTGTGCACAGAGACGCGATGTGTAGCCATAGCAAGGCCGGCAGGTATGTAAGTAGAGCCGCAACGAGTCCGTCGCTGCGTGGCGCTGCGCGATCCTGAAGGTAGGTGGATACGTATTACTGTGCTAAAGGAGGGCCTCTAGCTACAGAGGGGAGCTGCGACATCATGGATGCAGGCAGATGCAGCCTCATCTAAGACTTGCGACCGCTCGACGCTGGGGCATCGCTGCCTGCGCGTTGTTTGGCCACCGGGTGGATGAATCGATGGGCGGGAGGGTACGGTATGGAGCGTTCCTTGTTGAAATGACAGGATACAGCGTCACAGCGTTCAGAGGCATTTGCCTACTCCGTAATTGTGCCACCCGGTATATGCATAGAACGCCGAGAGATTGCATATACATTCGGCGACGATCAGATAAGTTTGATGAAGCGGGCGGGAACTAGTGGCTGGAATGGGTGGGTCGAGGACGGTGTCGCCGATCACGAATGCATGCATAATGCAAGCATGAGCGCCCGTTTTTGGTCGAACGAAGCGAGGCTGCTGCTTCTGCTGCCGGGCGTGGGTGAAGTAACCGTATCAGGCGAGAGAAAGATTTTCAGGCGGTGAGAACATTCAGAAACTTCCCATTGGATTGAATTTGAGGGTTTAGACGCAGGACCTGGCGGTGGTTCCATTATCCCGCGCATTTACATATACGTAGTTGCTAGCGGTGCAGTTCTGAAGAGATATAATAGAAAGGGAAAAGAGGTTACACATCGGACGCCGCGCCATAGATAGAAGTGAAGCGGGAGTAAGTAAGAACAGTGAACCGAGCATCACATTCAACTCTCGCGCCATTTTTGGGGGGGAACTGAATTTGTCAAGGCGAAGAAATGATGGGGCAGGCAGTGAGATTTCGCAAACTGCGCATTAGAGCGAACATTTTCAAGGGTAGCGAATAGAAAGAGCACAGGTGCCGTGAGTTTGTTGCACAGCAGTAGACTTGCTTAAAGACATTCCCACCACCACCGGCGGAAACTGAGCTAAAGCATGAAGAGAAGCGCCTTATGGTATGAATCTCCGAGAGTAGGACAAGGGGTCAGGGAAAAGGAAAAGAATAAATAGAAGACGACCATATGCTGATAAGTAGTGACACTCGACTAGAGGATCCGATCAAAGAACTCCTCAGTCAGAGCGTCAAAGTATGCAGCATCGGAAACTGGACTCCTCTCCTCCATCTAACGGGGCAACTCCTTGCTGAATTGCGGTTCATATTACATTCATCGCTTCCCGCCCTCACCCCGTGACTCTATGCCAGGAAGCGAATTAGATGTTTCAGGTAATTTTTTTTCTTTTGGATCTTATGATGCTGCGTGTCTGAGGCCGAGCGGTTATGCCCATACGCGGAGCTAGAGGCATTGTTAGACGTAATTTAGAAAATTTCAACAGATCAAACATACCATTGAATCCCAAGATCCAGTGCAAAGACTCATTGCGTCGTTGCTCACTCCTAGACAGCTTACTCGGTTGTCGTGACCTTGTAACGTGCCGACACGGTCTCCACGCATTGTATCCCACACCTTTATTTCAGAGTTAGAATCGCGACTGTCTCCATAGCCATCCGATGTAACAAACCTTGCATTCAAAGTCATCGTATCCGGCGAAGAGCAGTCTTCCAGAGACTGAGAAGGCCACTGATGTGATCCCACACACTGGTTCACCGATCTGCGGTATTGGTATGTCAGTAAAAGGTCTTGTAAGCCACTGATACAGGAGTTATTGCGGAAACAATTCTTCTACGCAAATCAGAATACTAACCGTGTATGATTGCACTTCTCTGTCAGCACGGACGTCGAAGAGGCGGCATGATGCGTCGTCTGAGCCAGTTCCAAAGGCGTTGCCGCTGGGGAAGTACTGAATGGCATTGATGTCGGAGTCGTGGGCGGCAAACGTCTGCACGCACTTCTGTTGACGAATGTCCCAAAGTTTAGCAAAGGCATCACAAGCGCCGGAAACGAACTGGTTAGCGTCGAGAGGGTTGATGCTCAGGCTCATGACATCGCCGAGATGGTCAGCGAACTCGTGCACTTTTGATCCGGTCTCGATATCCCATAGCACACAAGTCATATCACCGGATGAGGTCAGAATTCTCCGGTCGTTGATAAATCGACAGCAAGATAAGTATCCAGAATGACCAGAAAGCTCACGGGCAACGCGGGTAGGCCCTTCGCGGGCGGAGAGATTGTAGATGGAGCAGATGTTGTCTAATCCACCGCAAGCGACGTAGTTTCCGCTAGGTGAGTAGGCGCAGGTCATGACCCAAGAGGACCGGAGTGGGATGGCGTGGACTTTATTTGTGGTGTAGGCATCCCAGATAATGAGCTTTCCGTCTTGTGAGGCAGAGACAAGATGTCTTCGGTCGGTGGACCAGTGCATAGCATAAATCTTCGCGAGATGGCCCTTCAAGGTCCGTTTGGTCTTCATGGTTAGCCTTGGCAAAGCTTCGAGCCGTTGTCGCGCGACATCGCGAACTGCAGGCAAATTGTGAGTACTCCACGGAAAACAGCAGCCATACACGCCAATTGGGACAGTACAGCTCACGAACGCGGTCAAGACTTACGCGAGGTGTCGGCAAGCTCATCTTTCTTGCGCTTTATACGGTCCTTGAGCGCCTCGGCATCCCGGCGAGCAATCTGTATCTTCTGCTGGATAGATTCAGCACTCATGTCCGCCGACATATTCGAAATCCAAGCAGTGGGTAGCTGGATAGCTACAGGAGGTGCGTGTAGGTGTGGTAGGCAGCAGTGGGATGACGAGGTAAGGTTGTTCTGGATTAGGGGCGAAACGAGTGTGGAGCGACCGGGCTGCAAGGGCGAGGGCCGGTGGCTGGGTCTCCCCCAGAGTCAGGACTGAGGCAGATGGGAGGTGTCTGGCGTTGCGCAGCCGGCGTGTGAGCTCGGATGGGGAGGTACCAGATGATGATGGAGGATATGGGTGGAGTGGAGAAGGCGCACGTCAGAAGGGTTTCAGTGCAGGCTGAGATAGGCCGAGCCCAGCGTCGAGAAGGAAGCGGAGCGGGCTGCTCGAGTGGCAGAGAGGGAGCTCCTCAGCCAACCCAAAGCGCGCTAGTTCCACCACTTAATCTTACCAAATCGAGCTCAGTCATTAGAGCGGAGGGGCCGTTGCTCCAATGATAGCCCGGTCTTCACGCGCCGCCCACTGGGAGTGTCTTGCGGGTCCGGCAGCTGTCTGGGCGAGCGACTTGTGCAGTGGGCAGCAGGCAGTGGGCAGCAGGCAGTGGGCAGCGATGTAGTGGTGATGTGGATGTTTTGACGGTGGGCGGCGGATGGGGTGATCAGCGATGCGTGGTGGAGGCAGTTGAATGCAGGCCTTGAGAGGTGCTGGACCGCTGCCACAAATTATGTATTGCCCGGATGCTCGATGCGCAAGCTGCGGAACGACGCCTGAAGTGGCAGAAGGCGGGACGGTGCGAGCGAGAACAAACGGACTAACTATGAGAATTCGAACACTCCCACACTCCGTACCTTAGTGAACCCCGGTTAATCTACCGCTGCGAGGGACGCTTCCGAAGCTAGAGCAGGGGCACTTGCAAACGGCTGGGAAGCTGGGAAGCTGGGATACAACACGTCCGTCTTCGCAATTCCACCCCCGGCACCTCCAGTTGGTATCCCTCCCAAATCATGAGCAAAGCCAGGACTGTCGATCTTGCATTCACTCGAGCGCTACCCAAGATCGAGGTAACTACTGCCTCACCTTCGCTGCCCCCCTAATAATTGCTGCCCACCTGCAGTAACAAACACCCATGTCACATGAGCCTCCAACCCATGCAAGCTGCTGATCACTTTGTCCTTCTATCGAGCAGCTCCACGCTCATCTTACCGGTAGCATCAGTCGAGAATGCCTACATGCCATCTGGCTGCAGCGTATCCAGGCCGAACCGGATTTCCCACTACAAGACCCGTTGACGGCAATGCCAGCCGGGAAGGTGGACTATGATTTGACTACGTAGGTCTGCCTCGACCCTGTTTCTGTCAACTCCCAAGTCCGCATCACATTACAAATGTCTTGAGTCATGTCAAATTCATTCCCAGGTGCTCAGGTCTGTGGCACTGGTTACATACATAACTGCATGACTCGCTGTGTCGCGCAGACACAGCTTATGCCAGATGGGTAGCCGCAGCCTCCGTCTGTCAGACCTTCCAGAAACCTTCCCAATAGAGTTCAGGGTCTGCTTACAGCTTGATTCATTGAAAAATGTCATTGTCCCACAAGCTCCCGTAAATTATCATGGGGCATTTCTATTTCTGTTCAATTCTCCGAAATTTTCAACTCGCCCTTCGACGATTCTAAGCCTCTATGATTTGGCAGCTTCTTCCCCCTGTTCTCGTCATACATTTATCGATTATGTAGCGACGTGGTAAGCATACAGTAAGATCTCCTTGAGGTACTATTCCATCTCAATCACACTCATGATGCTCATCACGTCAGATACGCTACCAAGTCCGTGCTGTGCGACTTTGAAGCCGACAATGTCGTATATTTGGAATTACGTTCTACTCCCCGCGCGGTTCCGACTGCTTTGCCCCCCATCACCAAAACCGACTACGTGGACGCTATCCTTGCAACCATCAAGGCCCATAACGGTGGCCCAGGCCCTTTGCATACAACGCTAATCCTCTCCATTGACCGCCGCAGCACTCTTGAGGATGCGCTCGACACTGTTGATATAGCGATCGCGAGGCGAGCTCAGGGCGTTGTTGGCATTGATCTCTGCGGTGACCCAAGCAAAGGCACCGTCTCAGATCTCCGACCTGCATTTACTAAGGCTCATACAGCTGGCCTCGGAGTCTGCGTACATTTTGGGGAAATCCCCAGCGCGGATGCCTCGGAGCTAGAGGAGATGCTATCGTGGCAACCCCACCGCATTGGACATGCCATCTATATGCCCGGGGAGATTAAAGACGAGGTGAGACGGCGAGCATTGGGGGTGGAACTGTGTCTGAGCTGTAACGTCCACGCGAAAATGTTGCCGAAGGGCGGTGGCCTGGAAGAGCATCACTTTGGTGAGTGGTGCAAGGACGGTCGGGGTGCAGTAGTAGCGCTGTGCGTAGGTACTGACCTTCACTTTGGGTATCGTCGGGAACATGATTCTAATTCCAAATCTCACTCAAAAGAGAGTGGAGTCTGTTGTGAAAGGGCTGGCTAATAATCTTTTTAGACTGATGATGTCGGCGTGTTTTGCAGTCCACTTTCTCAGGAATATTACCTTGCGGCGAAGCACTTCAAGTTGGAACAGGGAGACATTCAGAGATTGTGTGAAGATATGGTGGGAATTGTATTTGCGGAGGAGGCGGAGAAGGACAGACTAAGGGATCTATATCTTCAATGGTTTCATCAAATCTAAGGTGACGCTGAAGATGACGGATACTTTCGTAGAGAAGTTAATCTTCGACTCTGGACACAGAAGGTAGAATGACATCCAAGTATCAAGACCTTGATGCTCAGGCAAAAGCCAAACTCAAGTATCCTATGTTTCGAATATGGAGTGAAGTTGCACCAACAAACATGAACATCCTGGTGGTGCAACGATTTCTACCACAACCTAAAGACAAATCTCCAGGACAGATCTCGCGTTCGCAATCCAAGCCCAGTCAAATGGAGTCATGTCTGCCATAGGCAAAGTTCCATTGGTGTCGTGTCCACAGGAAGAGCAAATTGCATCTCATGCAGCTATGAACAAGATAGGGTAGATGCCCCAAGGATCTTAGATCCCTTCACCGCTGTGACCGCCGAACGGGAAAGCCAAGGCAGAATCGCAGACAACACGAGCTTCCTCTTGTCGAAGAATTCAATATGCACATTTCCACACTACCTTAAAGGCATTTTGTGTCATTTTGCTGTTCTACTCCATGTCCTTGAATAGACGTCTCGTATTCTTGAAGATTCTCTGGCATAAATTCCGGCCTTCAGGAACTACCGTCACAATACTTCTGTCTACATGTTTGCTCTTCTAGCCTCGACCTTGTTGGCTGCCTACCTCATTACCGGCACATCAGCGAGAGATGATCCGAATTACAATGGTGCTCTTCTCATCAGTAATGCGTCTCCGTAGATATCAAACCAGCTAACGGTCATGGTACTCAGATCCGGCGTACGCCCCACCCCCCTCTGTAGGTCACGAAATTGGCATTATGTTTGGCTTCGTTGGTATACGCCCACATTCCTCCTCCTTCTCCAATGATCCCCTATGCCTTTCGTTTCCCCCGTTTTACTTCCGAATCCGAATCCTCGCTCCTTCTCCACAGAAATCAAACTAACCTCCTTCCCTTTCATATGTATAGGCGCTATGCTCCTCAGTATGGTTCTCTATACGCTCGTCTGGCAGGTTGGAAATAAGCGCAGCGCGCAGCGGGAAGCCACTCGAGTACAGGAGTTGCGGAAAGCGGGATATCTAGAGCCAAAGGGACAAAGAGGAGGCTGGGAAGAGAAGGATGAGGGAATGGAGACTAGGGAGTGAACATGGAGTGGAGGGAAATCTCTGTGAGGCGATCGAGTAGGGCGGTTCTCGAGGGAGTTTGGTGTCGAATTTTTTATCTGATGCAAATATTGGGGGCTTCCCGGTTGGTTAGGGAACGGGGATCAGGCCTCCTTGGATTGTGAACGACTTTGAGCTCGGGATTTGGAAGAAGGAGTTCGGAGTCACATGGAGAGCCTGCGGAGCCTGGCAGGAGTTCCGTTTAGCCTTTCATGGATCGAGAGCAGAAGACATGTCATTTACGGTGAGGTACGCTGCGTAGAAGACACTCTTCATTGCTGAAGATGTTGGCGCGGTCTTGGGGAAGCTTTCATTATCGAAAGCTTGATTTGAAGACGTCTCACGAAGCACGATAGAACAATGCGACTAGGCTATTGCAAATTCTCTCATAGAAGTCGGTGGAGAGAACATTTCATAGAGGAACATCGCGAAGAAAGAAGTGATGCTTGGAGGCTGTCAAGTTCGCAGCGATATTGCTAAAAGCTCTTTCCTTCTTTATCAAAATTGTTGCCCCTGCTCCAAGTCGTCTCACCATCTTTCTTGGCTCGAAATTCAACAAAGTCTAATACGGATAATTTAGCTCAAGCTGAGGAGAAACATTAGCCTCTGTCAAGCTGCTCTTAGCAGCTCGAAATTGGCAAGAACACGTAAGCAGTCTAGGGGGTGGGAAGAGGCTCGTGGAGCGAGATTTCTGATAATATTAAGACAAAATACCACATATTTAACTTATACAATAGGACGAAATCTAAAAGCTCCTGCCGCGGCATCTGGATCTGGTATCATTCGCTCCCTGACTGCAGGCAGGCTCAGCCTATAGCCTGAATTCCCCAATCTATTTTGCAGTATCCCAACAAACAACAAATCGCTTCACCAAAACAAAGACCACAACCCACCAGGTCCCTCCTTTTGAGATTCCGTGGACTACGCCGGCACCGACATTAACCCCCAAACCAGTAGTTATACAGTCATCACCAAAGCCATGCCGATCAACCCTGTACAAAAGAAAAGAAAGATGACGGACTCAGAGGATTTGATGTCTGTATCATCAATGTCGTTAGTTACCATTCACTTCGACTAATATGAACGGAGTAGTTTGCAGCACTCACCTCTTCATCGCCGCCTCCAAACTGCGCACATCCAGCTCCTCTTCCTCGGGAATCTCTTCAATAACCGGCACCAAGCCAGCAAACTTCTCGCCACCCCTGTACGCCAGAAGCGCCGGCACGCCCGCCCTCTCCATCTCCGCATCCTCCCATCCCAACTTCACAAACCGCGTCGTCGCATGCGCCGCCGCCAGCATCCGCACACACCCCTCCACCAACCGACTGACCTCGCTCTCCTCGTCCGCAATCAGCACCACCACCACCGTGTCCGACATGACGCGGTCGATGGCGTCGAGGTAGCCCGCGCCGTCCACTTCCGTCAGGCTGCCCCACACCCGCTTGCTCCGCGACTTGGAGCGGTCTTGGCGTGGCGGCGGCGCCTTGCTGCGGTCTTGCAGCTGCTTGAGCCGCGACTGCCGCCAGCGCGTCAGGAAGCCTTCTTCGTCTGGCATGCCGTCCGAGTCGTCGCCGCTGCTGGAGGCGTGGGCCTTTTCGTTGTTGTTGCCGAGACGGTTGGCGTCGGCGGAACGGTTGCGGCGGGTGGTTGGGGCGGGTGGTGAGCGCGATTTGGAGTCTGAGGGGTTGCGGAAGAAGGAGAAGCGCTTGTAGTGGGATTTTTTGGCGGTTTCGTAGGACTGGGCGTCGGCGATGACGCCCTTTGGGCCGGTGTTGGCTTCGGAGAATAGAGGGGGGAGGGTGTAGGTTGCCGTTGCGGTGGCAGCCATTTTGTTGTTGCGGATATTTATGCTGGCCGGATCGTGCTTTTCCGTGCTGTCGAAAAAATCGTCTTCGTCTGAGAGGTCGCGATCTCGCCGGTTTTGGTTCTGATGCCAGGCGGTAGTGCTCGAGATATGTCTGCCTCGACTGCGGTCTGCTCTCTTTTGCTCGAGTGAATCGTCAGAATCGGGGGAATTGCCACGGTCTTCTGGATGAGCAGATGATCGGTCCTTGTCTGCAAAGAGAGCGTCGAATTCGTCTTGGGCGGCGGTGGTAGACATACCGGGGGATGGCGGTATAAAGGCTTATGAGTAGAGGGTGTTTTGGCTAAGCTCCTGTGCTTGGTTGGCCTGTCAATGCAGATGGAAGGATGTGGCCCGCGTGGCAGCGCCCCCGGTCTGTTTCGTGTCAGCCCTTCGCAGGCTGATTGCCAAACGGCCCCAGAGATAGCACGGTCAATGAGGGTTGTGCACGGCTGCCGCGCCGAGAGCCACAAGTCTTATGCAAGCCAGAGGGATGTGATGACAGGTTGTTTGCTTCAGAAAGTTCGATCTGGCCTAGCCAGAGACGAGGACTGGGCGCTGGCCGGGCCCGCAGCACCGGTAATGGAGGCGGCAACTTGTTGTTTGCTGGATTCGGGTGGGAGTTTTGAGGGAATTTTGGTGCATGAGCAAAAGGAATCAGTGCAATGGTGAGTTCTTGTCACGCGTCGCTTCTAAACCTGGAACATGAGGGGGCGCTAGTCCAAACACCACGTGGAAGACCCCTGTTCCATCTGTCGGACCATCATCCGCTCTGATCTTCTGCTGCCTCCTTATTCGTGTTCACTGGAACCTCCCCATGCCTAGGACCGCACAAGAGGCGTTTACCTCTGCCTGGTGAAGCTCTTACGTCGCCTTCGAGTACTCGGCATATAAGTGTCTATATTGTCACAGCACATTCGGTCAAGTCCGGTGTCTCGACTGGCTTGTCAAGAACGTAATCATCGGTGCCGTGTGGGCAACAGGCAAAAGGATCGAGACGAGTCAAGGCCCGCAGCTCCAGCTTGTTGGCAGCCAACTCATCGAATGTGCGGTGTGAGTGCCCAGCTTAACGTCTGCCTTCATGGAGGTACTGTACCGTGGGCCCAACTTAGATACGATGGGTGTAGGCTTGCCCGTTTGTACCCTAACCTCGGTAATCGTCATTTCACCCTTGTGCTCATTCTTCTATTGCACGGACCGATGTATTAGACCTCCTGAAACAATCAAACCCTTGCATCTGAGAGAGGGCTCGCTTCGAGAACAATCAAGGAAGCGTTGCGTAGAATATGGCGCGGCTTTCGTCTGATCAATGACACCATCCTACAGGCTGCAAACCCTAAGCTGATGTGCCGTCATCCTTGAATCAGATCGTGTTACGGGACGACGCGAATCCTTCTTCACCTTCGGTTTAGGGGAGAAGGATGAGTGCCAAGTTGGACAAGAACGTAATGTGGCTCCCACGTGCCAACATGTGTTTGAAAAAGCTAATTTAGCATTTTGGGGATTCTAGAGCTCCTCGACGGGTACCCCTCCCATAGTTTCACTCATCGCAGGAGGCGTAGCAGGCGGCGTTGAGGCTGCTGCAACTGTAAGCATTCGATCTCATGCTGCACCATGCACACAGGTTCTACCTTATGAATCTCTTCCTGCATAAGTTACCTAGCTTTTCGTGTTCCCTTAAAGTCCACCACCCATCCATCCAAACGCAAGCCTCTCATCTCCCGATCCCGCGTAAGACCTTCTAACTAAAACTTTCCCCCTCCACAACAGTATCCCTTCGAATTCGCCAAAACTCGTGCCCAACTGCGACAGGAGCGCGGCGTTCCAACCTCGCGCAACCCCTTTCTTGTCGTCGCCCAGACTTTCCGCCATGAAGGCCTGCTCGCCCTCTACAAAGGCTGCAGCAGTCTTATTGTCGGTTCCATCGCCAAGGACGCTGTCCGCTTCCTCTCCTTCGACACCGTCAAGCATGCCTTCGCTGACCCAGAAACGGGGACCCTTTCCCCTTTGCGGAATCTCCTCGCGGGGATGACCGCCGGCGTGATCGCCTCCGTCACCGCTGTAACGCCAACGGAGCGGATCAAGACAGCGCTTATTGACGACGCCCGGACCGAGAGGAGATTTCGCGGGCCAGGGCATGCAGTGGCTGTCATATGGAAGGAGCACGGGATTGGGGGCATCTATCGTGGGTTTGCTGGCACGACACTGAAGCAGGCGGGCGCAACGGCGTTTCGTATGGGCACGTACAATATCCTCAAGGACTACGAGAAGAGGCACAGTATTCCGCAGGAGGGAGCGGCGACGAATTTTGCGAATGGTGCGGTAGCTGGAACGGTGACGACGTTGGCGACGCAGCCATTTGATACAATCAAGACGCGGAGTCAGTCGGCGAGGGGTGAAGGGGTGGTGGAGGCGTGTAAGGGGATTTGGGAGGACGGTGGAATAAGAGCATTCTGGAGGGGAACTGTAATGAGGCTGGGGAGAACCGTGATGGCGGGAGGGATCTTATTTACGACGTATGAGCAGGTGGCGAGGTTGGTGAGGCCCGTATTGAGTCCGATCTTGGACAAGGGAGACTAAGAATGAAATACCACACACCAGAAAATACTCTAGGCAAAACCGGCAGCAATTATCTTACGACTCAGCTCTTGCATACCAGAGTCTCAAGAGGCTAGAAAGACATAAGGGACCGCTCTGGATCTATGGCAGAAAAGAGGATAGTGCGTTTCAAAAATCTTTAGACATAGAGGTAGTCCTAATAGCAGATAGTCAAATGAGCATCAGTGCCGTCTCATAGCCTCCCAAACCAAGATTTAAAATGAGACATAAGGAAAGATTGCAATTTCATGAAAAATGCCTACTCATTGCGCTGCGATCGCCACAAACGCCACGAAGAACTCTGCAACTAGCCATCGCACTTCAGCGGCTGTTTACTAACGGAGACAATAGTCTGAACAGGTAAGATGAGCCAGCTCGCAGTAGGCTTTGTTAATGTAAGCAATAGGCGACACATAACGCAAAGCCAGTTTCAAAAAAAAAAAAAGGGAGGAGGTATCGTCACTGGATCCTACCTTACCTTACCTTACGGCGGCTGGGGGGTTCCTCAACAGGTAATCAATACAATGTTACCTCAGTTCAACTGTTATGACCACGTTGGCCCATGCTAAGGCGGTGTTAACATGGACCAACAAGATCTTAACAGTAAAGTCCAAATAACATTGTATTGATTACCTGTTGAGGAACCCCCCAGCCGCCGTAAGGTACCTAGTAGACCCGCACCGACCAACCTAGGCAGAAAGGCGGATTCTGTCATGTCTGGCAGGGTAGGCACTCAAGCTGTACCTAGGCAACCACGCGCTCTGGCGCGTCGCTGGTAGTCTGCGCGACACCGACAGACATGACAGCAAAAGGGCAACTTACCTTCCAGGCCCCGTCCTGCAATCGATTGCGGTCTCTTTTCCGTTCTAAAACGTCATGTCTTCTCCTAAACCCCCAGTGCTGGAGCTTCCAAAAGAAGTCTTCGACATCATTCTCTCTTATCTCGAACCAAAAAATTTGCTGAACTTGTGCAGCACCTGTCGTGCCTTACATCATGCTGATATTCGCCTCAATGCGACTTTTTGGCGTCAAGCCGTGCGCTCTTATCGTGTCCCAAATCAGCCAATAATCGAAGGTGATGGCGAGCACTGGCAGAAGCTCTACAGGCGTCTTGTCACGCAGACGCACGCTTATACATGGGGAAGCAATGCATACGGAAGCTTGGGACACAGCTTCGAAATTCAATCAAGCAACCCTGGAAGCGGCCTCCGACGCTCTCATAGAATAGATGCCAAGAATGTGTCAGTGCCAAAGGAAATGGATGATGCACCTAAGCTTGGCGTTCTAGTCGACTTACAATGCACCGCACGGTCTACCACCGTGCTCACCTCCCAGGGCATCTTGTGCTCCGTTGGTGCTTTAGAAGAAGGCAATCGCAACCCGGCGTTTCGTGATCTGAGATTTCCGCCCGGATTTCCGAGTCCGCGGGAACGTTATGATCCAGCCACAGCTATCAAACAATTTTCAGCCGGATGCAATCATATTCTAGCTTTATCCGACAGCGGAAAGATTTGGGTCTGGCACGACATTGATCAAGCTGGTAGCCAGGTCAAGTTCCTCGATATCGATCTCCTCGAAGGCGAAACCGGCCAGAAGCAGGGAAATGGCCGCGTGAAAAAAGTCGTTGCAGGTGTGGATTGGGTGTCTGCCCTGATAGAGGGCACTGGAATTGTGATCTGGCCCACTCAAGACTTGACCTTCCGAAGTGACGATCCTACATTGGAGCAAGATGATACGTACCTGATTTTGAAGTCTGTCGTTATTCCTGGAACATCTTATGAACGAGCTTCGAAACTACCTTCGAATGTTGCAAATAATCGCATCTCTAACCCAAAGACTCCGGAAGAGTTTGGTGAGGTGACAGACTACCTCATGATGGACCCATTTTGTGCTTTCCTTACGCACACTGGACGAGTTTTCGCCGCGAGGGACGGCCCGAATAGAAGCTGGGATTCGGAATTCTCAGTGGAAATCCCAGTCCCAAACAATGTTGTGGTGAAAGCACTTTATGGTTCTTACTCTGGTTTTGGACTAATTCTGGCCAACGACGACGTTCTTCTCGGTACTCCAAATTCACTATACTTAGATCTTTTGTATCACGCTCTGGACAACCCATTCCACCCCGACGACCGTGGTCCACCGCCCATGCCTGCTTTGAAGCGGTATCCGTGTCTCCAAAAACGCGGTGTCGTCAGTCTTGCATGCGGATATAGGCATTGGCATGCTCTGCTCCGCGACGGCTCTATCCTCTCGGGAGGTCTAGATGTGCAAACCTGTGGCAGCTTTGGCTTAGGGGGTGATGGCGACCCGGAAGGCCGCATACGTGGATTAAGATTTAGGGACAACCCTGGATTCATGGGTCATCCTCGAGGAGACAGCTCTTTATTGAAACAGTGCTATGCAGGTTTGGGGCGGCAGGTTTGGTTCGAAGAAGAGAAAGCGGCATGGGTACGATTCGTGACTAGTGGTGGGAGTGATCCGCTCGAAGCTGCACAGAGAATGCAAATTTGTGCCGTTGATTCAGATGCTCAAGGAGAATTGAGCGAGTGGATGGAACAGAGGGGACGAAATTGGGAGAGAAAAGAAGGTGCTAAAGACTATGACGATGATGGTCTGGGTCCCTATTTTGTTCTGGGCATTGCAGCCGCCGGCGAGCATAGCGGCGCGCTAGTTTTACGGAATGATGAGCTCGTCAACAAGATCAGGGAGACTTGTATCGTTCCGGACCAGCCAACCTCCTCGTCTACGGGTGAAGTCCCGGTAGAGAGCGTAACTGAGGATGAGATCGAGCCGCTCGAGCGGTCAGCCGAAGAAGTGGCGTATGGAGCAATTCCTGACCTGCTTGACCAGGGCTGGCAGTCTGTGAGGTCGGCATTCGGATTATCGCCAAGCAGAAGCAATGATGCTCCTACCGCAGAGAGCTCTATAGCCACCTATCGGAGCTCCCAATTTTGTGACCCAGTTTTTCATGGCGCTTCGCCGGCGGAAGGCTTCAAGTATACCTGGGCGAGTGATCCTTTCCCAAGGCTGAGGCTCTCGAGTGGAGTAGAAATGCCTGGCGAAATCCCGTTTTCGGATTGGGCAGACGGGCCGCCAGATTGGGACCTTAATTTCGAAGTCTGACCTGAAGAAATTTGGAGACGATCAGGCATGCCCAGTTCCAGAGGCTACCGGGGGTGACAAGTTACAATAAAAATGTTGGCGGCGCAGATGAAGTTTTGAGCTCTTGCTAGGAGTCTCCAGGGTTATGCAAAGTCGCAACAAGACTACGGGAGATCACCCAACAGTCCTTATTCGTTATTCTGTTAGGGCGTTTTCCCTACTATTCTTTGATAGAGGTAGATATTGCCCAGTGCCCCAAAATGTACAAGGACCAGATACTGGACTGCAGCTAGTATCATCGAGGTTTCTCAACTTACTCCCTTGTGAGTCCTTCTCCATTCACTTGACCACTAGCTTCCTTTGTGTCATCGAAAAATCATGAGGTCAGTTGCATTTTCATGTTGAAGTCGACAATCTGTCCCTTCCGATTCAATACACGATGCTCTGGAGCTTCTCGCCCCATGTATATGAGACTGCCAAGGCATATAGGGCTCCCCTTATTTGATTACGGACTCTTCGTAGCATCGGTTGTGAAGTCGCTAAAAAAGATCGGTGATGCGCTGTTGCATTGATAGAATCACAGTCAGATCATTACTCTAGCTGACACGTTGAAGTCGCAGTTGTTGCAACTCTCGCAATCACGGGTATTCCTAACTTCGTCCCAAAGCGTATCCGATAAGCTACTAAAGCTGGCAGTGCGTGAACTCCAACGTACGAAGACTGCGTAGGCAATTTGCACTTGTGGCTGAGTCGCTTACTGGCAGAGCACTTTATGCTACCTGTCTTTGAGACTTTACCGGTGAAGAGTGGTGAGGGTCTCACCGGTCCACCCAGATAAAGAAGGCGGGGTGCATCACGATAAAACAATGTCTTAAATGCTCTATAGATTTCGGGTATGAGTTATTTGTTTCCTCATTTTTCTACACCGAGAAAACATGATCTCTCTACTGTCTTGCTCATCTGCTGTAGTAGCAGGAGCCCTGACCCACCAGCTTTATTTCAAACGCGGCGAACATCATCTTAGTGGTCCGAAATATGTTGAAGTGTTTTTCGACATCTACCTTGTTTTCAGCATTGCCTTCTGCTGGCACTTTCGTACTGGCTTCGGATCTTCGCTCATAGTCGTCGGGCAGCTATCTATCCTGTATCTTGTCGGGCTCTACTCATCTCTCGTTGCCTACCGCGGTTGCTTTCATCCCCTTAACCGCTTCCCGGGCCCCATCACTGCTCGTCTCTCCAATCTCTGGTTCAGCACCAAATGCTTGAATGCCGACGCACACAAACAGCTTTACAAACTCCATCGGGATTATGACACAGACTTTTTGCGAGTAGGCTCATCAGACCTCTCAATAACACATCCGCAGGGAATCGCCGCAATTTACGGTCCCAATTCGAGATGTATCAAGAGCGACTGGTATGATACAGATTTCCCAAAAAAACCGATGATGGCGGAACGGGACAAGACTAAGCATGACAAGCGTCGAAGGTTTTGGTCTTCAGCGTTCAGTGATAAGGCATTGCGGGGTTATCAGCAGAGAATAAAAAGGTACGAGGAAGAGCTCCGAAATCAGCTAAAAGCGTTTCAAGGGATGCCCGTAAATATCCGGGACTGGTTCAATTTTTATGCGTTCGATACCATGGGTGATCTGGCATTCGGAGAAAGTTTTGGAAACCTGACGACAGGAGACTATCATCCAGCGGCTAAGTTGATAAAGAAAGGTTTAGACATATTCTCTTTGATGCGTAAGGGTCTTTTCGGAGCGTAGCATTGCTAGCAAGGACAAGGCTGACTACAGAAAGTTCCTACTTGGTCCGTCCGAATGATGCTGCTAATTCCGGGCTCCTCAAGCAGCTACAAAACAATGAATGAATATTGCTGGAGGAAGATTGAATCGCATTATCGAGAAAAGGAACATGACATACCAGATATTGCGTCCAATTTGTTCATCCCATTCAAGTCCAGAGGTACCGAACCTTCCAAAAAAGAATGGTTGCAGTTGCATGCAGACTCTCGAACCATCATTATTGCTGGTAGTGATACAACAGCTGCAACTCTAACATTCCTCTTCTATTTCCTCACACGTGAGCCTCTGCATCAAGCACGTCTGCGGGAGGAGATCCTCCCTTTCGTGGATGGCAATGGTGATGCCAAACGTACGGATCTCCAGGATCTTCCGTATTTGAACGGCTGCATCAATGAGACGTTCCGCTTACAACCATTATTGCCAGCTACTCTTCGGCGAATAACGCCGCCGGAAGGAATCCAGGTGGGTGATACTCATATCCCTGGAAATATGGTTGTGTTTTGTCCGCAGTACGTGATCGGAAGGAGTGAGTTCAGCTTTGATAAGCCTCCCAAAGCTGGATCCTGTTGCTAAAGTCGGGATAGAGGAGGAGATATATACCCACGCCGATGCGTTCATACCCGAGCGCTGGTTCTCCAAGCCAGAATTGATCAGGACAAAAGGCGCCTTCGCACCTTTCTCAATGGGTTAGCTCTTTTCTTCTTCTTAATCTGAGCGTGATGAATGGTGATTAAGGGACATCATCAACTAAGTCTTCCGTGATAGGTACCTATGGCTGTATCGGAAAAACACTTGCTTTGATGAACATCAGAAGCCTCGCTGCCAAATTGCTTACTACTTTCGACGTTACTTTCGCACCCGGCGAGGATGGCTCCGATGTCCTCAGTAAGTCGAAGGATCATTTCACTTTGGAGCCAGGGGATCTCAGACTGGTTTTTACATTACGGAATCAAAGTTGAGGACAAGCCATCAACAATTGGCTCTCGCTCCGGGGCAGTAGTTTCTCTTCGATGGTGAGGATAATTTGAGTCGGATCCTGGAACACTACAGTATTTAGCATGTCCATCCATGAAGCTATCCTCAGAAGGTCGTGTTAAGACACCAAATCATTCCATGCAACTATTTGTACTCAATGATGTCTAACATGAGTTGGTCATGAGTCAGTCTTAAGGCGTTGTCAAGCTTGTGTTTGCTGCGCGGGTGAAGCTTATAAGCGTGTTCGTGAAGTAAACTAATACGTACCGGGAAGAAATTTAAAAATGCGATCTCTTGGTTTTTGGTCCCAGTGTTGTCTGGAAGTTGGGCCACGTGATACCGCGCCGGCATGACTTCACGCGCATGGTTGAAATTGTTCGACCTCTACGGAGAATCGCACTCATTGCTCCACACTAGCATTCATTCACCGTCGTTGCGCTCAACGCATCGCCGTTGCTGATTTCGGAACATTGTTTGCCCTGTTCGCTATGATTTCATGGTCACGCATTTTCTGTTGCCTTGGCAGTCCACCCACATAAGCTTTGTTATCTAACACATGATGGGCCCCGCTGTGAAATCGTCGCGTCCGAAAAGGCAGACTCGTTTGACATTTAGCCCCCTCCCCTCTTCATCCCCTCAGTCCTCCAAATACCCCCCTCAAATCCGTGACCGAGCGGCCGCAGTCGCCTACGAAGGGTCTCCAAGCCCTGCTAAGAGGCGAAAAATCGATAAGGCCGGTATAGGGATGTCGCCCTTCAGAGGTAGGATGCAGCATGTGAGCCATGGCTTTATTTCGCTGAAATCTGATGTGTAGGCAATCCTATCGGGCTTGCAACGCCCCAAAAATCCTCACAAACCCGAGATGTAGATTCCGATTCAGATAGCGAGCCTGTTCGGAAATCGTCTAGAAAAGTACATGATGTGAGGGCAGGCGAGTCAAACAAAAAGATTGAAGTACAGCAATCTGGCAAGCCAACGTATTCATCTCCGTTGCGCTCTGGACGGTCAAGCAGGGGCATTTTTGGGACCAAGGATGACACCATCAATCTTTCCTCTGAGGAAGATAGCTCTTCTTCAGCTGAGCATAATCCTGGGCCTTCGATGAAAGTTGCGCGAATCGGCAGTTCCAACAGGAGCAAGGACAAGGTGACGGCTAGTGGGACTTCTGAACGCTTAACCCGAAGTAAAGCGCCTGTGGTCACACTTGGATCTGACTCAGAAGACGAGATTGAGCCTTCAAAGAAGCCACCTTTGTCCTCAGTTTTGACCGAAATTGGCGAAGCCGAGACCAGTGGTGATGAGATTACTGTCCGTCCAGAGCCAAGGACGCGCCAGCCTACGAGTCCTGCTCGTTCGCGCCGAGCGAAGAAACGTGCCGATGGATTAGACGACTTTATAGTAGACGGAGAATCCAGCTCCAATCCCGATTCCGATGTTCAAGTCGTGTCACGGAGGTCCAGACCGCAGCGCGTCTCAGCGGTCGCTGACGAAGACAATGGACAGGACGAGGATAATGACGAAGAAGAGAATGAAGATGGAGATGACGATGATTTACCGATTACACCAAGAAAACGGCGGGGTTGTTTGGTGTCCAAGTCAGCTACGCCACGCAAGTTCTCACGGCGAGAGCGGGAGGATCTTAAGGAAGACCTTGAGTTTCTTCAATCTTCGGACGATGACAGTCCCCAACAGTCTTCTCGAATACGCAGAAGAAATGAAGCAACGCCCAAGCAGAGTGCTCGAGCGCAGGCACTGGCGACGCTAAAGAAGCGGCGTGCAGGTAAACAGATTGCTATCTCTTCTGACGCCGACAGCAATGACGATGGTGATGAAGACGGAGGTGCAACAACGCGCAATCAAGAGGAACGACGTGTCAATTTCGGTAATGAATACGATAGCGAGGAGCTAAATGGCCCTGCCGAACACCGTCTAGATAATGGCGTGCCGTACAGTAGCGCCAGCGCCATGTTCGAGGAGAACGAAGATGATGAAGGCTTCGTCATGGAGGACGAGGAAGATACTATCGGCGCTCCAACTCCTGCACTACCTCTACAGTTCAGCGGGCTGACTTCGCGCAAACCCAAGGAACTCTTTAAATACGCTATTGAGTGGTTTGTTCAGAAGAAGTTCAACCCAGCCTTTCAGATGGATGATGACGTTTACCGCCTTACATTCGGTAAGCTTGACGATGAGGTGAAAGGCCTTGTGGGATCAAAATTCATTTCTTCGGCTTGGACTCTAGATTTTACAACAGCGGTCCAGGCCAGGCCACAAATCGAAGCGATAGAGCTCCCCAAGGGGACGGGATTCTTACATGACAAATGTGATGCTTGCAATCGCAGCGGGCATCCGGCGACCTGGCAGGTGCGCTTTACTGGCAAGCCCTACGATAAAGAGACACTAGAAGACCTGGAGCAGGAGTATGAGGACGAAGAAGAAGATGGTAACGACGACGACAGTTTTGACGAGACGGAGGCTCCAAGTGGCAGAATTGAATACGACAGCAAAGGTCGCGTGGTACCGAGGGCCAACAAAACCTTTGAGCTCGGCAAATTCTGTATGCGCAATGCGCAAATTAGCCACGCGCTCGAGCACTGGCGTTACCATCTTAATGAGTGGGTGATTGATTATTTGAGAGATGAGGGCTATCTCACTCCGGACAAGATTGTTGAACGGGACGGCTGGAAGGTGCGAAAGCGGCGCAATTTCGCCAATTCCGTTGTCGACGAAATGGAAGACAAAGGGGAGATCAAGAGGCTCTATAGAGACTATCGTACTGAGATAGACTCCGCTAGGGAGGCGAGGACAGATGCTGGATTTGCCAGATTTGGATCCTAGGGTCTTTGGTGGATCATTTGCGTTGACATTTCGTATGTATGAGATTCTGGCAATCCCTCAGCACAAGTATCAATCGTACTCGTTTGATAATGGAGAATAGCCTTTTAACATGACATACTATGTGCCGTAAGTCAGTTTACGCCCTTGTTTGTGAATGGACAGATGTATTCTGCTGGATTCCTGTTGCAGTACAGGCGTTTCCTCAGCTGCTTGCTCGCCTCATACAGTCTACTTGGCTGGATAATTCATACACATGGCCTATCCCCTATCACCCATGGCAAATTCTACTTCTTCACTCCATACTAATTTTCAAGTGACAGAACCCAAGTGTATAATGTCGCAGTGGCCAAAGCTGTCGGTCTCTGAAAATTTGTTATACTACTTTGGGGTATCTACGGATGTTCTCCAAGAACGCTGGGAGAAAGCCTTGTCACCGCCAGGCAAGACCAAGAGAGTGATACTATACAGCAGATCAAAGATGAGTGGAGTCAGGCCTGGC
Source organism: Trypethelium eluteriae (assembly GCA_021030925.1). Lineage (NCBI taxonomy): Eukaryota > Fungi > Ascomycota > Dothideomycetes > Trypetheliales > Trypetheliaceae > Trypethelium > Trypethelium eluteriae. Next base: position 20,480 of record JAGFMJ010000413.1, read on the forward strand.
AGGTCATCGCAAGTATGAATGATCGGAATAACTAAGCATCCGACTATGGGATGGAAGTGCCGTCGCACGCCACCACCGTGGGTATAGGTTGGACCAGGAGCTATTCGGAATGATGAAGTGGGTGACGGCTCGTTGTGTTCTCCTCGTGATATTGGCCGTGCCTCTGGATATCTGGCTGGAAAACATAAATTTTGGGAAAAGCTCGCATCGAATAATCAAGGACGAAGAATTGCAGGTAGAGATGCAAGATCTTCTGAGTTTTGCAAATGGCTTTGACGCACTGACAGAGTGCATCTATACTAGCCGTCGTAATTTTTGCTGATAGTAGCATATGCTTGGTATATGCAGTCCCATAGGTCCAAGTCGTAGAGTGGTGTACAGCCTCGGATATGGCCACACGCGGTAGTCTCGTCATTGTACATGATCATTGCTGGACCAATGATTGCACCATGCGGGGATTTCCTTGAGTATATCGATCACGTTCCTCCTTACAAACGGTAAAGCTAGGTGGGAGATCCATCCTCAATCTCCAGCTCACCTTGGCAGGTATGTTCCCTTAACGCCGCTCGATGGCGCTGACCCCTCCTCCTGCTTCGGACCTTTTCGCATCAGCTCATCCAGCCCTAAATCCCTCCAGATCGGCTCTCGTTGACGCATGGTAGCGCGCTGAATTCCGAAAGCCGCGTGCTGGTCTGGAACGACATCATCTTCGTCTTCGGGATTGACAGGCTGGTGCTGAGGAGGAACATAGATATCTTCGGGAGCGATACGCGTTCGGCAAAAGTCTTCAAAAAGGTCCGCGATGCGAGGCTGGTTGAGGTGGACGTAGGTATGGGAAGAGTCCCGAGACTACTCAGCGTCAGCGAGAGTACATGGGCATGCAGATAAGACATGCCATTTTTCAGCAGATGAGAATATGTGGGGTGATTGGTGGTCAATGCTGATTGGGCTGCCTTGTCTGATAATTCAGAATCGTTTGATAAGAGTTGTAAGTTCCCGTCACGCCGACGAAGAGTCGAAGACCTTACCTGCAGTCTAAAGAGGCGCTGAAGTAGATCGTTAGTCAGCGCGTCATTAGGCAGATGACATGGATCTGTCGCTGATCGTCAAGGTTTTGTCAAGATAAGGATCACTCCGCGCACTATCGCTCTGGAATTCATGCGCCGTATCTAAGGTCTCGACTCGACTTTCATTCGAAGACCCCACAAGGATCGCATCTCGAGACTCTTCCAATAGCCAAGGTTTGTACCATGACCTACAGCACGTCAAGAACGATTGCCGTGAGTTAATGCTCATCTGTATAGGATTCCTCTGGCCCTCAACCACATTCGTCGTCGCAAACATGTCCCACGAATCTGTTTGGTACTCTCGCCCACGCAAGTTTGGCAAGGGCTCCCGTGAATGGTACGCTCGTTTTCGGTTTCAACACTGCTGTTCAGTCCCGGTAGCACGATTGGCTGGGCTATAGTAGAAGGACTTTGGCTGACATGCGACAGCCGCGTTTGCACTCACAAGGCCGGTCTTATTCGCAAATATGGCCTTAACATCTGCCGTCAATGCTTCAGAGAGAAGTCGCAAGATATCGGATTCCAAAAGGTATGGTTACATTTGGTGCTTAGGATTCTGTAGGATGTGCTAATGACTACTCCAGAACCGATAAGTCTATGTTGCGTCAAGGTCGAAACGAAGGAGAGCAAAAGGACGGCTATATGACATCGAGACTAATGGAGAGAATTAGGGGCGTTCTATGGCATTCCCAGTCTGGCTAGGGTTTAGTTACTTGATTTTCATTGCTCCCAAGCACAGCAAATGTTTACAGATTCGCTTGCATCATACAACAATCCATCAATCATGAACATAAATCCAAGAATACATGCTATTGGGCATCGAAATCCATGTTTCTGTTACCAGGCAAGAATTCGCAGATTTCCGGGGCCTGATTTTCATGACTGGAAAACTTTGGGCCCCTTGTGCGCCAAGCATTCAGAACGACGCCCAATTTTATTTAGTCGTTCTACGATACAGGATCTGTGCGAGGTCCGAATTGCATCGGCATGACGTCCGATGAAATTCGCCTGTTTCGCATCTGTCAATCCATTTGAATTCAAATTAGTCCGTGGAGCTCTTTGGTTCTACAAGTTTTAAGTTTTTTTTGGTGAACTTTTACGTAAATGGCTTCCTCCAATTATGGCTCATAATTGTAGTAGCACGTGCCAGCTGTTGATCATCATCTATTTCCATCGGCTAAGCCATGGCAATGGTCATTGCGGCAAGTGTCAAGAATCTAGGATCTGTGCTTCTCTGGCAAGTGCTTGTTCATAGAGGGAATGCCGTTTGCCTCGGGCGTACTGCGTTCGATTTTTACAATAATAGACGCTTGACTTGACGGTTGCCTTTGGCCTTTATTATATTACTTCAATGATGCTGAAACGGTAGGCCAATCAATTTGGCCTTTTCTGAGAGTGTAGTGGCAGGCGAGCCTTGCCTTGTATCACAGTCCCCATGTGATTGACACGATAGCATAGCGTCCGATCGAAATGCAGACGGATTGTGCGAGCTGCTATCGGCGGTGTATTTGCTCCAACCTGAAGTTGTTGGATACTTTGACAGGGTAAAGCAAGCCACCGCGGTGCCGACTCAGTTTCTCGTTGCCTATACTTTCTTTGGTAATAGGTATTTTAGGGCGAGGACGTTGATACAGTTGGCGTCATCGTTGTTGCGTGCCGAGATTCCCCCAAAATAGCAGCTTAGGGCTGAGTCTCGCATCGAAACACAAGATACGAAACGTCCCGGTCGCTGAGCTAGCGACGTTTTCGGTTATGGGTGCCAAGATCGTGGCTTGGGGCACTCTAGTTGCTCAAACAGCTAGACTCCAGCTTCACATAATCGTAGTGGATCAACATACCACCGTACCGTAAGAAAGGACCGTGCCTCGTTCAATATGCTACTTTCCCCCCGCGTGCTTACATCACAACAAAGCTGCTTAGCTGGCCTTTCCCTATTCCGTCATTCAGCTTTCGTACAATGTCGTTCCTCATTCGTCCAGTCGTTCAGTTGGTGTCTAGAGTGCACTATATTGCGTGTATTGGCGACGTACGCCCGCCATTTGCAACAATTGCCCAGTGATTTCAGTGTAATGGCAGTGCCGTGAGCTAGCTTGCATAGCCATGAGCCCATCATATCGTGTACCTGACAAGTACGCAGCCGGTTTCAAGAAGGATATCTATAAAGCTCAAGGACAGTACACAGATGTTTCCATTGTAGTTCAGTATCATCTCAATTGATCTTAAGCAATTCAACGACTCAATCATCACACCTTCGCTATACAGTAAAGCTACTCTGCTTGATCATTATATACCCTACATCAACCATTAAGATGCATTTCACCGCCGTCACCGTTCTTGCTTGTGCTCTGGGCGCCCTCGCCGCTCCTCAGACTTCTGGCTCTTCGAGTTCCTCCACCTCCTCTACCTCGACCACCACTTCAGACCCTTTCGCCGTCACGTCTTCTTTGATCGCCGACCCTTCCTCTTCCACGAGCACGAACGGCGCCTCTTCACTCGGCAGCCGCATCTCCTCTGACGGCTCCTCCATCGGCAGTGATATCAGCTCTGGCCTTGGCCACGCAACCTCCGCCGTTGGCAGCTTCTTTGGCTTCGGCGGCAACCCTCCAGCCACGACAACCGGCTCGGCCTACAGCTCCTACACTTCGGCTTTGACATCTATCCTCAGTCAGGAGAGTAGCATTCTTGCGAGCGTGGAATCTTCAGCCAGCTCAGCACACACCACCCTCCCGAGCAGCTCTGTCTCGAGTATTGTCTCGAGCGCCCAGTCGAGCGCGTCTGTTGCGGCGAGCAAGGCTAGCACAAGCGCCTTCTCTGGCGCTGGCGCTCCAGCTGCGACTGGTATGCCTATTGTTGCTGGTGGGGCTTTTGCTGCGGCCCTTGGTTTTGCCGCCATGTTGTAAGAGATAGAGTTGCACACAATACGATTTTTGGTTCTGCAATTTGTCATATGCTTTTCCTTGGATGGGTTTCTTTTGTTCTGAAAGCGTACGAGCGCTTGATTTGATACCTGCTAAATAGAGACATCGCCTAGTCAGGAGATTTACACGTTTTTGACAAGAATTTGATATATTACCCAAACCTCTAAGTGATAGGGCCATGATACGAAGTCTTTATCATCCCGTATGCATACGAACGTCACACCGTCCCGGAAACCCCCACGTCGCCTCACTACCCACTTCCCCTTGCATATTGAAAAGCCGACTACCGTCATCACCAGACCCGCACATGCATCTATCAACCAACCCCCCACCATCTCCTATACCGCCTGCCCTCTATCTCCCCGCCGTTAAAAACAACCTGTCCCCCACATCCCCCAGTCCCGGTTTGATCATCCCCTTTGCGTCTAACGCCTCATCCATACCACCAACCCACACCTGCACGCCCTCTGCCCACTTCTCCCCTGCCTTCTTCAACCCCTCCGTACTTCCGATTACCGAGATCATGACGATCCGGTGCACGCCCCAGTCCCGCAATGTGTCAATGGCAGCACAGGCGGTGGCGCCGGTAGCGATGACCGGATCGACGATGATGGCAAGGTGGGAGGGGCCCGGGGCC
>JAGFMJ010000414.1:0-25046 GCA_021030925.1 Trypethelium eluteriae
GGGGCGATGGGGGGCTTTGGGCTGGGTCGTTCTTGCTGGGGCTGCTTTTAGAAGAAAGGATGAGAGTGCGGTCGGGAGGGAAGGAGAGTGATTGCGTCTCAAACAGGTGTTTCGGTGGATTCGTTGAATTGGTAGGCTGGGCTGGGCTGGGTTGTAAAAAAATTGAGAAGATTTCCGGTGGCATTGCTTGATCTTGTTGCTCAGTGATATAATTGCTTTCTTAGATGGTTAAACAGCGATTGGCCCAAGTATGACTCTCAAAACACAGTTATGCGACGACTGTTCTTACAGCTACCTGGTGGAGCAAAACTCGCACTCCGTTTAGCTCGGTGTGAGCAGTGTACGACTTCCTTCGCTCTGCAATAATCACCATTTTCCACCTCATGTGTAGAAAGCTTTCTTTGTGAGAACATGGTGTTGAACATTATAGCTGAAGCCATTGGTCTGCTCGCACTCGCCGTCGTGTCGATCAGAAGGAACGAATTCAAGTTCGTGAAGCTGAGCCACAAGATAAGCCTCCGTTTCGGATATCGCTCGGCTATTTCGCTCGGCTAAACTCATGCTACTCCAGAAACAGAGATACAAATGTGATCAGAGGTCGCATTAGCACCGGGGGGAAGTGGAATCCCTGTTTCCGGCCCCCAAACGCCTCCATTGACTCCACTGTATCGCGTAAGAGGCACAGTTATAGCAGATCAACGTTTTCACTGCTGGTAATAACAATGGGTTCCTTCGCCTGCATGTCGAAGCGTGAGATAGTGTATTCGACTTTATTGCTGTTTCTCGTTCTTTCGATCGCATGTCTAATCTAGATCCACGCGGGGCTAAAGATCTCATCCAGAGAATTCGTCGCTCAAGACATGTCGACGATGAAGACGACTGGAATGCCGGAGATCTTTCTAGAAGCTTGGAAATGTGGGCTCTTACGGCCTTTTGTTCAGAGTGACTCTGGCTAACACTCTCAACAGTCTATCCGACCAGCTTTATTCTACGCAAACGCATTTTCTTTTTGAGCTTGTCCAGAATGCAGATGACCTTGAGTTCGAAGAGGACGTGACGCCCAAGCTCGTCCTCGTCTATCGCCAGGACGGCTTTCTGTGGGTTGGCTCTAATGAGATTGGATTCAAAGAAGAGAATGTCAATGCAATATGTCGTCTTCAGTTAAGTACCAAGAGTGTGCGACAAGGGCAAAAGGAGAAAATTGGAGAAAAAGGCATTGGCTTCAAATCGGTCTTCAAAGTAGCCGACAAGGTTTGGATATCATCGCATCCCTTCTACTTTAGGTTCGACCGAGATGGAAAACTTGGAATGGTTACTCCGATCTGGGATGAAGACTTCCCTGAGAATAACGCGCTTGAAGAGCAGACCATGTTCTGCCTGAGAATTCCAAAGCAAAAGGACAGAGAGGCTGTTCAAAACCACCTCGTTGACCTCCAGCCGGATCTTCCTCTATTTCTCCGCAACGTTCGTGAGATCCAGGTGATCATTCAAGACGTGGATGAGAATGAGTACGCCAATTTCATTGTCAAACGAGAACGGTGGAATTCTGTGGCACCTCACGTTGATGTGGTTTTAAGGGAAGAAAATTTTGTCGAGGAGGCTGAAGAAGTGAAGATGCGGCTGATAATGGAGGAGAAGGTGACGACCTCCATGCCTTCTGAGGAACGACGCAAAAATGTCACTCAATCCAAGCTTCAAATGGGATTTCCAGTTCAAGAGAATGGCTTGCCACATTTAGCAAATCAAGATCTGTATAATTTTCTGCCTGTCCGTGCTTACGGCTTACCGGTAAGAGGGTCTCTCGTTGTTCAACATCTCACATCTAATCTGTCTCCGCAGTTCCTCTTGAATGGCGACTTCCTTCTCAGCGCAAGTCGAGAAGACGTCGATCAAGGCAAGGAATGGAACGAAACCCTGGTCAAAGCAGCAGCCGAGCTCTTTCTACAAAGTGTACGTCGCTTTAACAACGGCAGAGAGGGCTTGTTAAAATACGAATGGCCTCGTTACACACGGTCTCAAGGCACATCACGGGGCACTGCTCTCGACAAACTAATTCCAGGAATCCTTCAGCTTCTCCGATCGAAAAAAGTATTGCAGTCTCAGGCAGGAACTTTTGAAGTTCCGAATGATCTCACTCATGTTCCTTTGAAATATACAAATGGAAGCTCGCCACCAACCCCGCTATTGGCTATAGATGGAAACTTGAGACCTTTCCTAGCCAGTGAGTACAGTTTTCAGGATGTGGCGGATTTAGGTGTTCAATCACTCGTCCCACGAACCTTTTTTGCGGGTTTAAGGCGGCAGTTACAAACGAGTGCCAATGCTATCTACAAGCAGGCTCAGACCTGGCATTCGAGGGTCGCCAAGGCTATCACGAATCAGGTATCCTGGGATGATGCCAAAAGTATCAAAATCATTCCCCTTCGAGGTGGAACCTGGACCAGCGCCAGCTGCGGTAATCTCTATTTTCCGGAGCTGGATGAAGGCTTAGAAGTACCTCCTGGAATAAACATCTCGGTGATTGCCCAGGACGCTGCAGCTGAATCTGCTCGGAGAGCCATGTACAAATGGCTAGGGGCTAAGGATCTCAATGTAGCAGAAGTCTGCCGACTGGTCCTAGATCGACACGAAAAGGATGATCATGAATGGGAAACAGAACATGTTGTATCACATGCTTGGTATTTATTTCGTGCTTCGGCAACGTGTAGGCTTGATAGACCAGCCCGGCTACGGTTCGCGGAGCAAGGGACAGGCCATCTCTATTATGCGACTGCCATGTACCTAGACCACGGTGGTCCTTTTCACGCTTGGGAATTTCGGGAATACCTTCCTGATGGACCATGCCTATTTCATATACTTGATACAGCATACGCTAATAAAGCGTCTCCGGAGCTCAATGACGCCTGGGTAGCATGGCTTCGAAGCCTCGGAATATGGTCGATTCCTAGACTCGCGCAACCATTCGGCAGACGTCTTACTCCTGAATTCAAAAGTCTACTAGAAAGAATTCCAAGTCAACGAATACTCCAATTATTGACAAGGCAATGGGATGACTATCGTCCTTATTTCAGTGACGATATTAGGAAGGAGCTAGGTGAAAGCCTTGTGGAATGTCTGGATGGGTCTCGACATCGCTTAAAAGACTGTTTTTTACCAAAACCCCAGCTTCTCAGCGTGACATTTGCCATGAATACACTTCCCTTCGTGGATACTGAAGAGAATGAGCACTGGGAAAGCCTCAGCGAATTTGGTGTTGGAACTCGAGCTAATTTGCGATTTTATGCAACCATATTGAAGAACATCAAACACAAGCCATATATCAAACCTACGAAGGAGGAGATCATTCGATTATACTCAAAAATTCAGACACTCATCGAGAAATATCCAAACAGTTCATGGTGAGTATCACTAGACTCGGCCAGGAAATGATAAGTCTAACGTCCACAAGCCCCGAGGTGAAAGATGCCATTTTTATCCCTACAGACCAACCTAGGTGGGTAAGCCCGAACGGCTGTGTTTGGAATGCTCCGACTAGCTTCCAGCAAATTCCCGTCCTTTCCAGATATTATCCCGACTTTACTCTTCTGTTCTCTCAATTTCTCCGAATTAGAGATGCGCAAATCGAAGATGTGGTTTCGGAGCTGCATAGCATCGCGGGTCAAGCTTCCTGCGTGCATATCATTAAAGACTTATTGAAAACATTGAACAAATTCCTCAAAGCTGGATCAAATCACGATCGCATTGACAGTCTGCGTGGAGCAGCCGTGCTCCCAATCCGGTCTGTCAATGGAGACGTCTCCTTAAGAAGATGCAATGACAATTCCATAGAGTGGTTCATTGCCGATAGGGAACGGCTACGTTCCTGTTTCTTTGAAAAGTTAGATATTTTGGACTTCAGCGTGGCTGATATTGAACGACTCGTCCCTTTGTGGAGACGACTACATATTGAACAAAAATACCTAGGCGGGAAAGTGAGCGAAATGACTCTGACTCGAGGTAGACTGCAGCTAGAACCATCCGCTCAATACATGATTAGGTCTAAAGCCGAATTCATGTCCCGGTAAGTCACGATAAGAGTTTTACTGAACGTAGTTGACTCATATCGTGCTCTAGACTCGTGATCCGTCGCAGACGTGCCACCATGAAAGAGCAACTAGCTGGAGCGGAAGTTTTCTCAACGGCAGATCTCGTACTTCGTCGGACTGTGCGAAAGTCTTCAGGTCAAGAAATTTACGCCGACGATGTCGGACGAGTGCGAGTACGGACAGATGAAGATCATATCTCTGTATACCTGAACGCCGAGGATACTAACTCCGGAAAGTACCCATGGTACCTCATCAAAGAGGAGCTTTCCAGATTCTTCGAGATTCCGCAGAACCGGCGTGAGTTTGTCTTGGGAATACTCACCATGGACGACCCAGAGTTGATTGAAGACATGCTTGAACGTAACAATGTTTTAACGGAATCGGAGTCGGATGCGCGAGTGGACCAGGACCATTTCGACTATGAAGCGCCCCCACAGCCAGTCCCTGGAGTGCGGCAAGAGGGGATACCAGCAACGCCAACTTCGTCAGAAGCTCCATCGCGTATAACTACCCCGGTGAGCAACTACGACTCTTCGCCTCGCCCATCGACGCCGGCAAGCCAGACGCATCAACTGCGACATCGTGCCCCCAGCTCGAGGGGTGAAACTTTCTTGTCTCCCTCACCTATTCCAAGAGGTCCCTCAGGTCGATCACGAGCAGGCTCGACCAGTACATCGACCTACTACGTGATTGATCCATCAAGAATCGAAGCCGCCGCTGAGACGTTCAGATCGGAACACATTGTAGGTGTCAGCGCAGCTGAAGCGACAGCCAGCTCCCGCGAAAGCACGTCGCTGCTTGCTGCTGTTTCAGCTCCACCTCTAACCCCAAATGCTCGAGGAACAGGTCATTCTCAGAGCGCATCCATTCAATCATCCTTCACTTTCACCGTAGGTGAAGTTGAAGATGGCCCATTCAGCTTCAGTGATTTGCGACAAGCCTTGCCATCTATTACCCCAAGCCGCTCTTTTTCGCCGAGTCCATCCGAGACACCCAGTAGGGATGCGTCGCCGTCCCCATCTTCTGCGCCGATACGGCCTTCTCCATCAACCGCTCTCAGGACTCCCAGTCGCAATGCCTCGCGCGCATCGTCTCAATCGCCAGGTGGAGGAGGTTACGAACGGGAAATTGGATATGGAGGCGAACTCTTCGTTCGTCTCTCCTTCCCACACCCCCTGACCATACTGTCAATTATCTACTGACTCTATCTCACCAGGTCTACAAATTCCTCGTCAACCGTTTCAATATCGGAAATAACTGCTGGACCAGTCGTTCCCGCTCTCTATACGGCCTTCCCACTTTTAGCGAGCATGAGCGCGACTACTCGGACTTCACTATCAGTGAATCCAGCGTCACTAGAGCCATCACAGATTGGCTTATGTTATCTGGCTTCATGGAGGCAGATGCGTGGAGTGGGCGAGAGATGACGTACCATCTTGAGGTGAAGACCACGACGGGGGAGTGCAACGATCCGTTCATGATGAGCAACAATCAACTCAACCTGGTGAGTCACCGGTTCTGCTATTTGCTAGATACATAGCGTGACTACGCTCCTGCGACGTCAAAACGTCTATATACCTATGCTGACCTGAGTTCTCAACCGAAGGCGCGGAAGTGGCACGATAGCCCAAAGGACGTGTATATAGTCCTGCGCATCTACAATTTGATATCAGAGCCCCGACTTCGTGCTTATGTCGATCCGTTTGCGCAGATGGTGGTTGGAAAACTGCGTTTCCTTGCCCGCGACGGTTATGAAGTATGTCCTGATTAGCCCACTTGGCAATGTTTCACAACCTCCTCCACATCACCTTCAGGAAAACCACGAAGCTCAGCCGCCTTCATCGAACTATAGACTGGGCGGAACTATGTGTGGCAGATAGGATGTTCCTTGACAATACCACCGAAGAGTCCGGACTCAATGAGCATACGAGTATCATCTCCAGCCTAGTCCGGAGCTATCGCAGCATCTTCGGTCTGAGCTCGAACTTTCGAACGAAATTGATGCGAATGTGGAAGGTGGAAGGAATATGGATAGACATGATGAGACTGAGCTCGAGCTTGAGAAGCGATGCGAATACACGGGAGACGTGAGAGTGTACATCACATCTCAATGAATTGTGAACTGTGAACCGACTTCCGTGTACCCTCCCCCAAAACTTGGAGGCTTCTAGCACCCTAGCCGTGAGCTCTTTGGCCCAGGGCCCTTCGTCCCAAGTGTAACTTACATCATAAACCCACAGTGAGAATAACGAAGCTAACACCTAAACGCAGTGTCGCGAATTCGACCCTCGCCAACTCTTACGCCGGATGATCCAACCGCTTCCCCTGCTCACAATGTGGGATTATCTGCTTCGAGCGGCTAAGTCTCGACCGACATTTCGCTCAAACGCACTTACTGTCTCTGCAGCCCTGTCCCGAAGCTATTTTTAGGAGCGCCAGGATCTCATCAGGCATGTACAGTCATGCGAGAAAAGTACGCGCTTGATGGCGCGGGAAAATTGCCGGGGGTTGCTCTGACCATTTTATCCTAGAACTGTACTTTCGGCGCATCTCTAGGAGCAGTAGAGAGTAATACCAGACGAGCGGAACGAGAAAAGCGGTCCAGCCGCCGATGAAAAGCGCGACGTGTAGAAACTTTGTTGAAGCTTTGATGAATCCCTTGTCTACGTCCGGATGGTCGGACTCGAGGCAGCTGAACACATTCCATGTCCAACTTTGGCAAGATGATATACAACATGGCGTTCCCGCTGCTATCAGACGAAAGAGTGACGAACTACTGATCGTTCCAAGCTTTCTGTATTTCAGCTGGTGCTTGATATGGGCTTCGGTTGGAAAGTCATAGCGTTAACTTTCCAATCATATCCTCAAGCTCACAAACCACATCATCGAAGACCGCACTCTGCAACTCCGTGCTTTCGAGATCTGTGCCGGAGCCGAAGTCGCATCGGAGGCATTTCTGGATGACTCTTTGGAATTTGAGTCCCAGTGGGTTGTTGCTGGCGGCTAGGCGACGAGCTGTATAGAGATTGTTGGGTTCGTGCTCTTGGCGGAGCTCTTGAAGAGACTTGCGATGACCAATTTGGAGGAGCGCAATACCAAGACTGCAGAGAGTCATATTTTCCACCCCGTAGAGGAGAGCTTGATGCGTTTGAAGGTCGACCTTGTTTCTGTTTGCTTTGCTGCACTGTTTGAGCTCTGCACTCGGGGCTGACGCATTATGTGTCGAGATTGCCATGTCCACGTCAGATGAGCTTTGGTTCGAGCTGACAATTCGCTTTTGATTGCGAAAGTTGGCACTGAGGTGAAGCGTCGAAAGCGTCGTATCGGTGACATCGTCATCAGTAAGAAATAGTCCTAGATCTCCGAGCTCCCACTCTGATCTCAACCAGGGCGTTGATTGATACTGAAGTACGGCGAGAGCTAACTTGTGAGCTATCTGCAGTTGCTGAGGCACGCTCATGATGCTGCGATTCTCACATCGAACAACATCTAATAATACACAGCAGTATGAGAGCTTCGAGGTTTTTGTGAACTCCTAAGACTTGCTGCGATGACAAGTGGAGAATGGACCAAAAGGCTGAAGTCAAAGTTTCCGCTGGCCCCACTTTGGAGCGCCAAGATCAGCCTTCCATCACAACAACTGCTACTCCTGATCGTTGCGAATGCCAAGGCAATGCCTGTAGCCATGCTATCAATAGCAGACAACCCTCAGCAGCTCGTCAGAGCTCCTCAACATCGAGCGAGGGAAAGGACACGGTAGCTCACCAGTCCACTATCTCCGCAGGAGATCGAAATGATGGTGAATTTGATAAGTCCCTATTGCAAAACTTCTTACGTGGAGGCGCCGCGACAGAATCACAGCCGCACTTATACGGACCTATCGCTCGACTGTACAAGTCATCATCTGAACTCCTTAGGGTCTTGCTGCTGTCAAACACTCGCAACGTCAATGCTACCTACCACACCGCGAAGACCGACCTAGGGCATCAAAGACCGTTGGTAGAATGTAGTAGGTTCTTCAATCTCTTGGGTATATTGGTAGATGGCTGATCAGATTTAGGCCACTGTCGGAAATGGAAGATCAAATGCACTCCGGCCACTAAAGATTCGCAAGGACGATGTATTGCTTGCATTCAAGCGAAGACAAAATGCACCGATTTCGTCGCTGATAAATCGACGAGCTATCCTGTTGGGGCATCGCAGGCGAAGGGACATCTTGTGAGCACGAAATTGGATAAAAAATGGCATACTGCTTCTGGGGAGGGCCCCAGAGTGTTCCGGGAGTTGGAACGAATATATCACTTATTCGTACTTTGGGAAAATGACCACGACATTTTGGAAGGTCGCCTGGATGATCTCTGGAGCGATCGATCAAGCTGCGTTCTGACGTGATCTCATTACTGAGATCCATCGGCAAGAAATTGACACGTGGTGAGCATACTACTTTACTGATTTCAAGCAAGAATGCGAGGCTCGAAATTTTGCGGAATAGTCACTCACGATGTTTCAGGCTGCCTGAACGATAATATTGCACTCGAAGACGTTGCCAAACACGTGGCGCAACTCGACGGTGCCTGCGAGGAGACCCATTTCGGAGTCGCATCGGACGAAGAAGACAGTTCTGAATCTGAGGACGAATCAAGGATTCGTGACGGCAGCCACCATCATAGCGCTGAAGATCTAGATGATCTGATTGAAGATCTTGACACAGATGTACAATGTCTCATGGAGCTTACCCCTGCTTTACAGTCTCCTGCTCGGGAGATTTGCGACGAAGTAGTACAGTCATGCGAAAAAGGTGTCCGCTCGCTCGCGCAGGAAAATTGCTCGGGGTTGCCCGGACATCTTTGTCCTAGTACTGTAGCTTTCGCTAATGCTGGGGTGGGCTCTACTATCACGGAGCATCGGCCATTCGCAGAGCTCATCCGCAGCTCCTTTCCGAAAGCTGATCTTGACCTTGCTGAGCGACTTGGTCAGTTGAACCGGGAAAGGTGGCTTCGTCTGTAAGAACAAAGAAGAAGCAACGAAGAAGGAAATCAAGAGATTCTTCAACTTGACGCACGAACAGTAGCACCTTCGTCGAAGTTCCACGACTCTGGTGTCGGAGCTTCACTGCCTGCAACAACACGCTGTGCTCCGAGCCTTGCCCCAAGTATCGCGCCCTCGGTGATCTCAAGCATTCTAGAAGGAAACAGACCAACGATGCCTCCCTTTCCCAAGTCTGCGGAGAGCGGCGACCCATTCACTTGTCTTGCCTGCAGTCGGCTAGTCAGTGTGTCTACTAAAGAGCTATGGAAGAAGCATCTGATGTCTGACCTCAAACCGTACGTCTGCGTGTTCCCTGGCTGTAGACTCTCATCTTCGCCCACTCTTGGTCATGGCGACTCTTTCTGGATCGGTCATCTCAAATCTCAACATCCTCACGGGCCCGGTGGTTGGGGATGTCCCTTGTGTTTCAAGCAAGTTGGCACCGATACACGCAGATTTTGTACGCACATCAGTCGGCACATGGAAGACATTGCAATGGCAACTTTACCAAGGGACTCCGAGTCTGAGAATAATTCTGCCATCGGCGATGAGCTTACTTCATACGGCGGCGAGGAAGATGACCCTAAACATGGGCAGGATGAGTACATAGCTGCTGGTACCTTCACAAGAAGTCTGCTTGTCTATAATCTCGGAGATAAGTATGACGACAAGGAGCTCAATAAGCTATTCGAAGGAATCGAGAATGTGGTCGACGTACGTATTATGACCAATCCAGATGGAAGCTTGAAAGCATTCGGCTACGCAGACTTTCTGGACGAAATCAGTGCTCAGCGTGCATTTGCCGACTTAAAAATGCGATCTATTTTCGGTGATCAAGTGGGAGTGGAATTTGTTGTGCCCACTGAGGACTTCCGGAATTTTGAAGCGCGTCTATCGGCAAAAAAAGCCGCATCAAGAGCCGCAAGCCGAACTACCGCACGCAAGCAGCAATGAAGCCAGATATCCTAGCCCCATTCTTCAATTCCCTAGATACAGAGAAGCATACTTCAACGACCTGATGAAGATTCACAACTCGATTGATTCACACCCACTGGATCTGTACGGCCTTAAACAAGCTGTGCATACCCGAGGAGGCTTTGCAGCAGTTTATGATTCAAGAGGATGGGCTACAATAAGCCATGAGCTGGGTCTTAGCGGCAACTCGACGTCGGCGTCACTCAGGAACGCCTATCACAAATGGCTACTTCCATACGAAGAGCATCTTCAAGCCATTTTCCCCATTGAACCGATTGCAGACGAGACTACTTCGGATGATGTACCGCGTGCAATTCAAAGAGCAGGGCCTGAGCAACAGCCTTCTCTACTTGAACCCAATCAAGCAAATTTCGCACGTAAGCTCAGTGATTAAGACCCTTGTACAAGCTTATACACTGACGTACATGTAGCCGAAAAAGGGATGATTTCTAATCCCGTGCTCCAACGCTGGGAAAGTAATGAGGTGGCCACTGTAGCAATTAAGGAATCTGGGAACAGTTTACCAGTGACTCTTAAAGTGAAGGCTAAGTCTAAATTGGCAGAAATTTATAATCTTAATTCTAAATCAGAGGTTATGGTACGTCCACTCCTAAGATGAGTTTTGTTGAGCATCACTAACAAAAATGATCAATCGCAGCACAAGCCCTTCTGTGTAACAATTCTGAATCCCAGGGGAGGCCATTCTGATCTGGTTATCGCGGGTCACATACCAGAGCGCGAGAGCTCAATCTCTGATAAAGTTGTAGCTCGGCTGAATCTTCTGTCGGATCCGAATCGGGAAAGCACAATCAAACTTACTTGGTGGTTACCGAATGAAGGTGCGGCAAAGACGCGCACCACACGTTTTACGATTATTCCAGATCCGCAGATAGACAACGACCTCGCCCTCGGCCATGACGCGTACGAGGCAGCTGATGATAATTTGTGCTCCAATAATGATCATCTTCTGCTAACAGACTCACTGTTTCTTGGAAACTTGGGTCAAGAAACGAGCGAAGAAGAACTCTGGTTCTTATTTACCAATGTCGAAAATGTAATTTACGCTTGGACCGTTGTTGACAACGAGACGTCACTTTGCAAAGGCTTTGGCTATGCTCGTTTTGCGGACCCGGCGAGCGCGCAGAACGCTTTGCGTTTGCTACACGGCAAGGAGCTGAAAGGAAGACCGTTACGCGTAGATTATACTAGATCAGGGACGTGCCGCCCGGAGAAATTTTCTGGGTCCAACAGCTCTCAAGGTCACGGAACTGGCTCCGGTACAAAGGTTGATACCCAAAGGCGGACAAGTCCAAAGCATGGCGCAAGTACGACCCCTCCACGGCAGGCTGAGCGGAAGGAAAGCCAGAATGCTATGTCCAGGTCATTATCAGAAATAGAACAAGACGCCCAGAAGCTATTCAATCATGAAGGAAATAGAACAAAAGGTGCAACACAGAGTTCAGAGCCGCCAACACCAACCCCAGAGAATCCCGTTGCCCCTTTCCATGGGAGTTTTCAACAGAAGAAACATGCATGCCCTTATTGTTCGACTGAATTTACTGCGTATCACAATCTGAAGAGCCATCTACTCACCCACAATCAAGACAAGGCTTATGTGTGCATTTCTTGCCCGGCGCGCTTTCGAAGGCTTCACGAGTTGAAACGCCACAGCAAACTACATCCCCAGGAGCGCCGAAAGCGCGAAGATGATGGGAACGGCGGCAAGGCTAGCATCAGTTCTGTCACCTTTCCTGCTGACGGACCTGAGTCCTGGGCGCGAAGTCCGAGTTCCGACTCCAACGAAGAATCTTCTGACTTGCTCACCCGTAGTCAAGGGAAGCCGTACGCTTGTGCTTACTGTGAGGCGCGCTTTCGAAGACGTCATGACTTGAAGCATCATAGCAAGATGCATATCTCGGAACGTCGAAAGGGCAGCGACGATAAGAGCGATCGCGAAACAGGCTCCGACTTTGTAACGATCAAGCCCGAAGAGCGAGTATCCACTTCCTCCACTTACCCTCCTTCGAAGCCATCATATCCTTCGCTGAGTCAAACTCCTCATCCGATGAGTCTAAATTCAAGCGATGCCGCTTGGCATCCTCTAACATCTACTCCAAGCCTTGGACCAGCAAACCCTGGTGGGAGCTACCCCTCTCAGCACTCATTTAGTCCAAGCATGCCAATTATGGATGACGGCATGTTCTCGTCGAATCACCATAACATTGAGGGCAATCGACCAATCTCTTTGACCGGACAACAGAAGCAACACATAGACCAATATGCTCTATATAATGCTCATTCTGCAACTACGGAAGAGAGGCAGCGTTTTATGCGGTACGTTCCTCCAAAAGTTATTAAGCAGCAACAAGAGCATGATGAAGATCCCCCTTTATATTTCCATCGATACCAGAGCATGTCACATCTTGAAGAAACAGGAGAATTGCCGAGTATTCCTGTAGACTTCGCAAAAGATGGCCACATCGTCGTCTTGGGTGATATGGAGGGCCGAACAATTGAGCTCGGTCCTAGCGGTGACGTCTTGGGCGATATGAAGGGCTGAACAATTAAGCTCGGTCCTAGCGGTGACGTCTTGGGCGATATGAAGGGCCGAACAATTAAGCTCGGTCCTAGCGGTGACGTCTTTGTCGGAGCAAAAAAGAGTGAATTGCAATCTGGTAGGTCTGACAGTCGCGTGGAAAGCGGAACGGTGCAAACAGAGCGTGTGGAAGAGAAGAGTAGGGGTGGACCGGGCGGAAGCGGTGTCGAAGAAGATGATCACATGTTACCTAGGTAGAGTGAGTGAGATGGAAGAAGGGAACGACGAAGACGCTTCTTCCACAGTCGCCAATGCAGGCTCGGACAAGAAAGCTTCCCGGTACAAGCGCAAAGTGGGAGCTTGCTTACAGTGCCGAGAAGACTTACTCTTGTGCGATAGCCGAAGTCCTTGCAGAAATTGTGGGAAAGCAGGCCACGACTGCGTGTACCGCTCGAATAACTTGTGCCGTTGTCCGCTTCCTGGATGCCGCATGTGGTATGAAGATCCAACAGCACATAAGGTCAGACATCACCCCGAACGACCAGAAAAATGCCCTGTACCCACATGCGAATATCATACCAAAGGCTTTGCTCGAAAATACGAGTGCAACAGGCACACACTCATGCATTACAAAGGCACCATACTCTGCGACTTCTATTCTGGTGTCGGTTCTGCTGCGGGAAAGCGGTTCAATTGTATCGACGTTTTTAAGAGACACTTGACCTCTGTGCACGGCATCGGACAAGGTCCTGCAAATTGTCATCGCAAACCACCTTCTAAACCTACAAAGCAGTATCAAAGTGGTGTAATCCCAAGAACATGCTCTATCTGTAACTGTAGATTTGACAACGCCCAAGAACTTTACGACCATCTCGATGCGTGTGCATTAAGAGCCATTGAGCAAGCAAAATCTCAGGACGCCATCAATGAACGACGTCTATCGTCTATCAAAGGCGACGCCGACATCGTAGCCACGTAGGCGATGAATGCGATGGAGGACTGAGCGGCTTAGATGATAAACTGGTGGTCTCACAAAGTGCATTTCCTCATTTCAATGGAAGCGCAAGAATACAACATGTCTCTCTTTCCCCTGCCACGGATCTATCAGCTTGACAGATGCAATTTGGCGAGCAAAAGCGCAAAATTCGACTTAAAGACCTAGTTAAGCGATCCCTCGCTTCGCTCTAGAAATCTGCTCGCCTGTCAATCAAGGAAGGAAGAAGCCTACCAAACTATCTACCTACTCTAGGAGGTTTGCGCGGCTCCCTTTGGACAAGAGCTTCCAACATTACCGGTACAGACCGAGGCCAAGGATTTTAGTACTGGGAAAGATGCGATATTCGCAGGAGTCAGAAAGGGTGAGCTGGGAATCTGTACGCGTCGTTGAATGGTCTGAGTTCTATTATGACACGAAGTCTATATACTCACTGTTGCATTGCCATGCATTCTCCCATTCTCATCTCATACAAGTATATCAGACGTACAACTCCACATCCAACTTCTCATCAGCTTTCCCCCCTCTCCTCTCAATCGATCACACGCTTGCTAAGGAGGGAGACTTACGGCTGATAGGAGCATCAAGCTTGTTGGCGGGGATGCCAACAGCCGGCTTCGCAAACGAGAATAGCGGCACAACCGTCTCCCCCGAGTAGCCTCCAGACAAAGGTATGGGCCATCTTCGCGAGATCTCTCTCCTCCATGATCCCCCAGACAAACCATCCACCCTCACGACATCCAAAGCCGTGACTCCCAACAATTTCTTCCCATCGATCACGCCCTCATTCACAAGGACCTCGGCAACGATGGGGACGGTGGAGTTGAAGAGGTTCGAGATAACAAGGATATAGAACTAGGGGCAGTACCAGGCCACGCCTTTGGCTTAGTCGCGCACGATGCCCATGTTGATTCTAAAGAGGTCGTCGCAAGTCATGCCGGACTTACGGGGGCGATCTTCAAGAACTGAACCTATACCCTCATATCTGTAGATATATAAAGTCACTCACTTACTAGTGTTCTGTAAATCTAATAGAAGATTATGGAATTAGTGGCTGGAAATCTATAGAAGAGTAAAATCTATAGAACAGGAATTCTGATCTCAGCAAGGCCCAGACTGTAAATACACGCGGGCAGTCGTAGCACTGCGGCCTACTGGACCGTGCACGCTAGACACTTCCTAGCTCTTAGCTTCTTCCTGGCTCTAGCCTACCACACGAATACGTCCATTGTTGGGTTACGATTGCGATCTACGTGCATTTGTTTTAGCGCATGCTAAGGTCCTAATCCTTTTAGGACTCATGAGCATCGCCCTCCTTCTGTGATGTGAGTCATCAGCAGCATTTACATGCTCACAGAGGATCTACCAGGAGCTCTTGTTTGATGGGCATGCGGTGAAATCCAGGATTGATTATTGGTCATCTTGTCTATCTACAGTTGAAAGCTACGAGCTGGACTATTGTGCCACTTGCAATGGTGTCCTTCGAAGAGATAAAAGCTTCTAACGCGCTCATCGACGATGTAACGTCCCCGAGTATCGCCGTCTTTGTCGGCGGTACGTCGGGCGTTGGGAAATTCACGATCAGAGCCCTAGTCGCTACGAGTGCGCGTGTGAGGATTTACCTCGTTGGGCGAAAGAGTTCAAAAGAGCCTATGAATGCTTTCATGCAGGAGTTGTCCGCCATTAATCCCAAAGCGGAACTCGTTTGGACCGAAGGCGAAGTTTCGCTCCTCGCGGAGACAAAGAGAATATGCGAATTTATCAAAAGTAGGGAATCACACGTCGACTTGCTGTTCCTCACGGCGGGATACGCGCCATTCGGTACACGCAAGGAGACCGCTGAGGGTTTAGAGATCGCTGGAAGCCTGGAGTACTACTCACGGATGCTGTTCACTCTGCATCTTCTCCCACTCTTGCAAGACGCAGAAGCCCCTAAGGTCATCAGCGTTTTGGCAGGTGGGAAGGAGGCAACGACAATCGACTTGGACGACATAGACCTGAAGAAGCCTGGGAACTTCGGCGGCTTCAAGGCCCAAGTGCAATATGCAACTATGAACACGACGACTCTGGAGAAGCTGGCCAATGGAAACCCAACTGTGACTTTCATCCACTCCTTTCCCGGATGGGTTAACACAGGAAATATGCGAAGGGGTCCGGATCCGAATTCGATCACGGCTTGGCTATTCCGGCTGGCCCTTGAGCCTCTTATTTCTCCATTCTGCTTTAGCAGCGAGGAGTCTGGACAGCGGTATTTGTTTCAATGTACCAGCTCTGCTTTTGGCGGTCGTGGTGTATCCTGGAACGGCGAGCCAGGTACGAACTCGCTGGGAAAGCAGGCCGATGGACTCTTCCTCGTTAATGACAAATGCGAATGTACACTCAGTGCGAAGGTCATGCCTATACTTCGAGAGAAGGCACAGGGAAAGATTTGGGACCATACGCAAGAGATTCTTGGGCCATATCTGTAACCTGGGGGCTCTTAACAGCGGACGCGCGGCAACAATGAAGCCGGGTACGTGGTCATGGACGGTTCAAATTATTCTTACCGGGCGACCCTCAACCAATAATTTCGAGGAAAAAGCGCGGCCAATTTACTGGAGTTCAAAAACAGAACTTTTCAGTCTTAGGGTACAGATTTGATCAGTGCACAGCTATTCGCCTGCTCGATTCTCTAGAGCTGTTGACAGGTCGACTTAATACGAAACTGTTCGGGCAACCCTCAGCAATTTTCCCGCGCCCGCGAGCGGACACCTTTTTCGCATGACTAGAAAGCTTGGTTGAGCGAAGAGTAGATTCTACTGTTGTGATTATATAAGTGGTCTATTGTCCAAAGTCATTGCGTCTGCAGACTCTACCAAACTTTCCATCTTCAAGCTTGGTCCAGAGCTTGACCGAGACACATCTCATGGTAAATGCCTTTCCTATCCAAGAGCTGCGAATGGGTGCCTGCTTCAGCAATCTTGCCTCCATTAAAGACGAAAATGCAGTCGCAATCTCTCACTGTACTAAGTCGATGAGCAACGGCAATTGTGGTGCATCCCTCTCTTGTCTCTTCTAGCGCAGCCTGTACGAGTCTCTCGCTTTCGGTATCAAGTGCAGACGTTGCTTCGTCTAGTAGTAGTAGCTTGGGCTGTCGAATTAAGGCGCGCGCGATCGCTATGCGCTGTCGTTGCCCGCCGGAGAGTTGCGTACCGCGATTGCCCACCAATGTATTGAGTCCCTCGGGCAACGACGTAACAAAGTCGAAGATGTTTGCCTTCCTGCAAGCGGTCTCGATCTCCTCGTTCGATGCTGTCTGCTCCTTGCCCAGAGCGACGTTGTCGCGAATGCTACCTTGGTAAAGCGTGGGTTCCTGTTGAACCAATGCAATGTTCGAGCGGTATCGTCGGGGGTCAAGATCCTTGATGTCTCGATCGTTGAAATAAATCATGCCAGAGTCTGGGTCATAGAATCGCTCAAGCAGAGCAATCATAGTCGTCTTGCCGCAACCCGATGCCCCGACAAATGCAAGACTCTGGCCTGGGTCAGCCTTGACACTAACACCCCGAAGAACTCTATATTGCGGGCGAAGCGGGTAAGAGAATTTCAGATCGGTGCACTTGACTTCCGCAGCATGTCCTTCGCCTCCGTCGCCCTTTTCAGTATGAGGGGCGCCGGGTGAGATCTGCTCTCGCATCTTTGGCTCGATGGAATGAAGCCAGAGCAGATAGTTTGCCGCCTTTTGCGCCTTCGTAAAGCTAGTCGTGTACGAGAAGAACTGCGCTGCCCCCTCGCCTGAGAAGATGACGCAGATGAACACAGTGAAGAACTGAGTGGACTCGTATTCACCGGTACTCAGCAAGCGAGAGCCATACCAGAAGCCAAGAGCCATGGCCAGGAAATTGACCGATTGACTTGCACTAAACCAGATCATCGTCCAGAGAAAGCTCTTGATCGACCGCTTCTCGATGCCTTGAAGTCGTTTCTCGTAGCGTTCCAGTACGTTTGACTCGAGCGCGAGAGAAGCTACAGTGCGTATAGCGGCTACTGCTTCGGATGCAAGAGCAGCGCTTGAGGAAAATCTGTTGCCGACTTGGTCTTCAAGTTTGCTGTGCTGAAAGTTAGTTATGGCAACTAACATCTAGGTTCGAGAAATACTTACAACTGCAAACGAATGCGAACGTATCCAAACGAGACCATGACGGGCAAAGCCGACAAGGTAATCGTCAGACCTAGCTTCCAGCCAATAGCAATGGCTAGGATACTGCTCGCGACAATGTTGACTGTTATCGTCATGATCAGCGCAACGTTGAACCCGATCAACTCCTGGAGATCAGTGGGATCCGTTGATAGCTTCGATACAAGTGCACCTGTGGTGTTTTCCTCCCGATCGAAGAAGTCCATGTCTTGGTTCATGATGTCTTTGAACATCTGTAGTCTGTAGAAGTAGGTCGTTTCTTGACTGACGACAGCAGTGGACCAGCCTAGCGAAAAGTAGATGAAGAATATTACTATCGCGACCACGAAGAGTATCAAAGCCCAAAAGTTGCCTTGATCAATGGCCTGATCGGGTGGCAATTGGAAGGCGGTGATAGCACGGGCAAAGAGTACAGCTACTGTCGGGTTGACGCCGCCACCAAGGACGGCTATAGTAGCAACGAGAAGGAACCAGGGCCAAAGATTAGGTTGCTGCCTTCCAAGGATCCAGAGACATTTAGGTAGGCTATAATTGAAGCCTTTCATCTCTGTGCCCTCTACCACCTCGTCCGTAGTACCTATCGTGTTTGTTGTCTTGAGCCGTAGGAGTTCGGGTCTCTTCTCTTCGTCACTCTGGTGATCGACGTCGGCATTTTCGCCTTCTGTCTTCCGCTGAAGATCTTGCGCTCTGACTAACCGGGCATACTCTCCGCCTTTTGCAACTAACTCTTCATGCGTTCCTTGCTCGAGAATGACTCCTTTTGACATGACAGCGATATTGTCAGCCTTGCGCACGGTGGAGAGCTTGTGTGCGATGATCAAGGTTGTGCGTGATTTTGACACCTTATCAAGTGCCTCCTGGACAATCTTCTCAGCCTTCGGATCCAGTGCGCTCGTAGCCTCGTCTAGAAGAAGAACTGTAGGATCGGAGATGATACTACGTGCGATTGCAATGCGCTGCTTCTGTCCTCCAGATAATCTCCCCGCACGTTCACCAACCTGGGTGTCATAACCTTCAGGAAGATCCGAGATGAAATCATGGGCGAAGGCGGCTCGGCAAGCCTCTTCTACGAGCTTTAATTTTTCTGCCTTGGACGCATTGATATAGTCTGTCCCGACGAGTCCGTATGAGACATTGTCAAATACTGTGCCGTTAAACAGAACAGGCTCCTGCTGCACGAGCCGGATATTAGTGCGAAGCCATTTAATGTTTAGTTGGCTTAGGTCGGTCCCATCCAGCGTGATACTGCCTGTGGTTGGCTTATACCAGCGTTCAATCATGCCAATCACAGTGCTTTTGCCAGATCCTGAGGCCCCAACAAGAGCCGTGGTCTTGCCAGCCGGCAACTTCAAATTGGTCCCTTGTAGGATAGGTGCATCTGGTCGTGACGGATAGTGAAACTCCAGGTTCCGAAGCTCAAGCTCACCCTCGCAGTGAGCCGGAATGTGGCCGGCTGTAGACATTGAGTCATCTTGCGACTGCCTATCAATGATCTTGAAGAGATCATGCGCCGCTGAGGCTGCCTGAGTGACGGCCATGGTCTGTGGTGCAATTTGGGTGAGGGCTGTCGCAGCAACGATGACAGCAAAGATCACGGTAACGACAGAGCCAGAAGATGCGATTTCGCCACTGGTGTACATATGGATGCCTTGCCAGAACGCCAAGCCGTAGCCAGCGTTAACGCAAAAGAATTCGGTTGAGAACAGTGCCCCATAGTTAGGTCTCTTTACGCGGCCCTCGTGCCGAGCTTTGAGAAGGAGATCATCATACCTGCCGGCCAAGCGAGGATGAGCCCAGAATGCATGCACGTTTCGCATACTGGAGAAGACATCTTCGGCAAGTGCGCCGGCTCTGCCATAGATATCCAGGATCTTTGCTTCGTTCTTCATCTCAATGCCAACACAGATTGCCACGACAACTATAATCGTCGGTACAATACTGAGGGTGATCAGTGTTAATTTCCATTGGACAGCGAAGGCCTAACTACAATTAGTCGGAGATAATACCATGGGGTGCCCCTCAGGTAGACCAGATGATACGAGCAAAAGACTTAACGATTGAACATACCACTGCAAATGCTGCAACAAAGGTTGCCAATCCTTGAACAGCAAGACCGAGCTTTTCAGCAATGCCGACGTTCACCAGGTTCCCATTGGTTGTTATCTGAATAGCGATGGCACCGTTACTCGACTGGTCAAAGAAAGCAATGTCTTGGCGTAAAGCTTGACGCAAGAAGTCGATGCGCAAACTCTTGGTCGTTCGCAAAGCCGAAATGTTCAGCGCTACTGTCCAGATGTACGTCAAGCAAAATTTGCCGACGAAGAGGTAGATGAACCACAATGTCCAAGATGTCGATTGTGAGCGAAACTCGTCGGGTGAGATCCTTCCGGTGCCGAAGTCAGTGAAGGTAGTGACAGTCTTGCCGAAGACTAGATCCATCAATGGGAGAAGTGCTCCTGAGACTATCGCGGCGATGAAGGCGATGAAGTTCAGAATCCATCCAGTCCTGTCGGTATAGGCGAAGATTCGCCTGTAGCTTGACCAGCCAGCCTCATCTTCGTCTTTATCGCCATCTTTGGTCTTGTTGTTCGCAACGTCTAGCTCGACATCTTTCGTGCCTTCACCTGAAGCCATGCTTTTCGAGGAGATATTGATGCGACACAGGACAGGAAGATACCATCGAAAGACACCCTCGCAGGTGTGGTACGGCAAAGGCACATATATAGCTGGGACCAATCCCACGCATGATAGTGCGACTTTGAGTGAGAAGTCGCATTCTGGAGGATTGAACGTACAAGCAAAAAGCCCGTGGAAACCGCGAAACTACTGCTGCAACTGGTTTCGAAAATCCGAGGCTGTGTCTATGATTCGATTCGCCGGCCAAGTCTGTGCGCTTTATCATGCACGTCATTCTCGCCATGAATCGAGGCTTGGTGGCTTGGTACAGTACTAGGACAAAAGAGTGTTCGGGTAGGGCGACCCCCAGCAATTTTCCCGCGCCAGCGAGTGGACAACCCAAGCATGGTCGAATAACTTGTATTGCACTCCATCATAGACGCGGATTCTGCTTTGTTCGGAGATTGCAAACGAAGATGCCAGCTGTATGTGTGAAGGCAATTGCCGTGACAGTGTAATAGCTAAGGCCATTACTAGTGCGATACCTGCCGGATACGCAAGGTAGATTGCCTTGCTCAGTAGCTCAGGACAGCACAGTTGACAAGGTCGAGATCCGTTGTGATAGGGAATCGCCTTGTGCTTCCTGCAGATCGTCCGGATTCGAATGCACTACAAGCTCAAGGCGACCGAGAGGCGCGCGGAAGACAGACCTGACATCGAGGCAAAGGTATGTGCAGCCGATACACATACAATTGTAGGAAGAAATTGTCCGTTCGGTGGTGCCGCAAAATCGCTGGGGGTTGCCCGAAGCTTTTATCTTAGTACTGTACTTGTATTGAAAACAGAGGTGATTTAAAGCTCATAAGTATGCGCTGACTACCCTCAAAGTGGGAACTCTCTAGCTATCATCAAGCCTAAGACAACCGATAATGCATATACTGCTCAGGCCCTGAGCAAGCCTAATATTGCCAATATCCCTGCGCGTCATCAGAATTCTGTCGTGCCACACAGTCGATCGGACTTGACTGGATTGCCTGGTATCTCGATTGTTGATCCAGAAAGCGTTGAGTTTGAAGGTGACTCTTCGCTACATGCCCACTCCATTGCCGCTCAAGATCATCTGGTACAAACGCTTGGTAATGACTCGCATGTACGCGACAACCCCAAGATGGTTGCCGCCATGAGTTCTTTGCGTCAGATAGTGGAAGCAGACAAGGCAGAAGCTTTACAAAAGAAACCCAAATTGACAGGACTGGGCGCGTCCAGACAACCGATCTATGAGCTCAAATTGCCGCCTACAGAAATTGTTTTGGATATTCTTCGCAAATCAAAGGGTAAGTCAAGTAACTTACCGCGGTCAGGGGGGTCCCCAACCGGCACCAAACAGAATGTTGTCTCAATTTCACTGTTATGACCATGCTGGCCGTTGTTTACAACATTCTATGGATGACCTGTTGGGGACCTCCCAGACCGCGGTAAGGTAGAATACCTTCGACCGAGTCTCTGCTAAAGGTTACCAGAACGATCGATGTTCACCTTCAGCCCTCCTCTTGCATATGTAACACGCGACCAGTTCAACGACCTTTGTAAGACTGTCTTCTTTCGCACCGAAGATTATCCTACTTCGACAGCGGTAATCGTTCACGCGAGCCTTGAAAGCCTGTTTCAAGAATTTAAATGGCCAGAGAAGGATCCCGCATTACGGCAGCAATACGATGAATGGGCACAATTGTGTCGCAAAAATCTCGAGATTTGTATCTCTAATCTCGATTTACTGCTTCCAGCAAATATGAAGAGTGTTCAAGCCCTTTTGTTGGCTGTCAGTATCCCCTTCGCCCCCCAATACATACACCGTGCAGCTAAATGTTCGCTAGGCACAATACTGTATGGAGATAGCTCAAGCTTCAGTACGTTCGCCCGTTCTGTCAACGAGATTTACACGATTCATGTCCTAGACACTCACTCAAATCTCATAGCTTTGTAAGCAAATCGTAGTCCATGGCTGTATGATGGTACAAACATTAGGCTGGCACCGTTCATCCTCTATGAAGAATGATAGCGAATCTCTGCAGCGGCAAAAGAACGTGATCTTTTGGATGCTCTACATAATCGACAAGAATCTATCTTTACGGTTGGGCCAGGCTTCATTGATCCAGGACTACGACATTGATCTCCCCTTATCTCGTGGGGACCAGTCTGGCCCTCTCGCCTCGTTAAGCCGGATAAGTCTATGGGCCGATGCTGCTAGAGTGATGGGTCTTGTATATCAGCAGCTTTACTCACCAGGCGCCTTGAAACAGACGGACGCTGCACGTTTCCAGGCTGTTCAACAGCTTTTGCAAGATGTTGAGGGGATACGGCCAAAAAACTCTAGAAACGTAAGTATCGCGCCATGACTAAGATAGCGTATGCTAAGGTGACCTCGCTAATCTCAAGAAAGGATGACATCTCACTGCTCATTCAAGATCTCAATTTCACTCCTACCAACTACATGTATGACGCCAATGAGTTACTCTTCAGGGCCGACGAGATAACTTATTATGCCCTTCTTTGCATGGTTTATCGCGCGACACCGGCATCTGCGAAATCAGCTTATGACCCAGCTGTCGAGTGCGTCAAGTATGCTCGCGCCGCATTGGACTGTCATAGAAGATGTGGGGCTGAGTTCAAGCATAACACTGAAATGTGGGCCATGTATCTGCACTGGTAAGCTCCACAGATCCTCGCTGCAATAAATGGTTGTCGCAGTAGCCAGTATTGACAGACATCCATGCAGGACCATCCTCAACACCCCTTTCGTCCCATTCACCACGCTCTTTAGCCATGTGTTGACGACCCATGACCGCTTCGATCTCGAACGATTACAAGATTTTGCTGAGTCTATGTCCGACTGCCCCACGTCGCACTCCGCACACAAAGTCTCCAGGTTAGCCTCCGTCTTTGTCAATGTTGCAACGGTGTACATCGAGTCGAGGGAGCAAGAAGCTCGCAGTGCGCGAATCGAGCCACAGAAGACAACGCCTCTGACAGCTCAAGACTACACCAGCACCGACGTCTATCAGCAAACAACGGCAAACCCCATGCCGGCATGGGCGCCGATGGACACGTTTCTACATGCGCTTGGCTTTGCGGAAGATCCATCACTGGACATGGAAGGGCCCGCCGGTGCAAATGCGAACTTGGAGAGTTGGTTCAATGGGAATCAACATATCATGGGCTTGTTGGAGGATGATCTAAGCTACCTGGATCCTGCTATTCTGAACTTTCAAGACCAAGAGGACAACACCTAGTGGCTGTTAGCTATTGTACAGTACTAGGACCAAAATGTCCGGGCAACGCCCAGCAATTTTCCCGCGCCAACGAGCGGACACTTTTTTCGCATGACTGTATAATAACTTACTCGACAATATACATGTGGATTACTATCCGCGCTACTTCAATGATCTAGCAGTATGCATTTGGACCTGAACTTCTCCCCATTGATGTCAAAGCCCCACCAAAAGCCACTTCAACACGTCATAGAGAATCTTCGCTGCTCAAGTAAACATCTATTATGAAGTGCTAGTAGGCGAGAAAAGAGAATATTTGGCAGATCGGAAAGGAGTATCGATCCTCAATAATCTAATCCCATTAATTGACGCAAAAGCCAACTAGAAGCAGAAAACACTCGTTTCCAAGCTCAACTGCACGCAAAGGATGCCCTAAAGCATAAGCCTCAAGCTAGTCTCGAAACTCCTCCGGACGCCGTCAGGCATCTGGTTTGGTTTGGTTGGTTTGGTTTCTTCCTACTCCCTATCAGGCCTAGCGCTCAGGCCCATGTGGGGATCTAGCTTACTAATTTACAGCATGTCTTCCATCCTCCTAGTTTCAGTCCTGCTACAACGTTCCTAGCTGCTTTCCCTCTGATTCTGAGCTCTAAGTTATGTTCTAGAGTGATGCCAATCTTACTGCCGGCTTGACATCTAGTTTCCTGCTCAGAGACTTGGTTACAGCTTAGGAGTCCGACCTATTATTCTGTGTTCCTTAGACGCCCTGTATTAATTATAAATGAGATTGCTTCCTGAATAATTAATATGTTGGGCTGTTATGTCTTCAGCTTTTTATCTGTTTTTTTAGCAGTATATACTCTTAAAAGCTTTACTGTGGTATGCCTCCGGCTAAGCCTTTGTTATAAATCTTACTGCTAACTCTCCTATTATTAATAATGCTTTAGAAAGTGTTTTACTGTCTCCAACTCCTTATATTTGCATAGCTTATTTTTTGCCCTCTTAATTTTGTGTAAGTAGCTATTAAGCCTGCAGTATTTTAATTTAAGTTAGGTTAGTAGGCTAGCTTTATTCTTGTTTAATTTATTGTACAGCTTTTTAATGTGTTTCCCTAGGGCTGTTTTATTAATTAATTTAGAGCCTTTATTTTTGCTGTATTTTTAATACTGTGTGCGTTTATCCTTTAATATTTTTTGTGCTAGATTTTTTGCTATGTGTATAGGTAATTATGTATTAGCTGGGATTTTTCCTTTTTTTATTGCTGCCTTAACTAGTTAATGCGCCTTTTTATTCCCCTTAATTCCTTTGTGAGCTGGAACCCATAAAAATTAAATGGGTATGTTCTTTTAATTTGCTATTTATAATAAAT
>JAGFMJ010000415.1:0-24727 GCA_021030925.1 Trypethelium eluteriae
GTGGGGAGGCGGGGATGTCGGGGAAGGCGAGTTGCGTTTCGGAGATTTGGGTTGGTGGGGTGAGGACGGGACGGTGGGGGAGGATGAGGCCGAACATGCTGAGTAGGTATATGGGGATTGTTGGTTGAAGAGAGTGGAAGTCGAGTGGGATGTTGCTCGAGGAGTTGGTGGGGTAGGAGCAGCGTAGAGGTCGGAGAGGATGGGAACAACAAGCTTTTTTTTGGTAGTCCAAAGTCTCAGAGCGTGTTTCTATGTTGGCATTTCGTTCATGTTAGGGATGGGTGATTTTGTGTCAAGCTAAACTCGACTACTTTTGAATTGTCGTGTGTTCGGTGTGTTGATGTTCACTTCAATTGAAGAATATGACGTCAAAAACACTCCACGTCCGTCGGCTCGTATCACCCCTGTACCGAGTAATATACGGAGTATGGATACTAATATCTACGTATGACAGAACGCCGCTTCGGCCTCTGGCTGACTTCACCACGACAACCACATACAAAGCTGACCAACTGAGAAAAACAGTTGCTCTCTGAAAGCCTAAGAATCTTAATAATTTGTCTCTTCCATATGGCAGGAACAGGACTTACACTAAATACTATTCTGGGCCTGCCCGGCCCGAAAAAGCAAGGTGAGCGTTTCCGTTTACGCGCTGTGGTGGCTTCGCCGTGATCAGGCCCTCGCCTCGGCGCCAAAACCTCGAAATTCGTGTACTTCGAGGTATTTGCTGAATACCTTACGCTCTCTTCCTGTCAAATAGTCAATGTCACGGCGAAATGGCGTCGCCAGTATCCGTAGGCGAAATTATCGCTGTGTCATCTCTCCTATGGAACACCTACCAAAAGTGCAAGGAAGCATCTCGTGAATACAATGATCTTGCGAGTCTCCTTAACGGTATCTTTCTCACCTTGTCGAGCGTGCGATGCGCAATCGAGCCCATCTTTGACACTTTGCCCACCATGCACAAAGCCACTCTTGGTGACACGCTACATGGTTTAAGAAGCATTGCAATAGATATCTCACTTGATTTGAGCAACAACCAATCTAAGCTTTCAAAGATGAAGTTCAGACTACTCCACAATCCTCGAGAAGCCGAGTCACGACTAACGGCTCGGCTTTCGAACTTAAATACCTGCATGTCAGCAATAGTAATGTACGTCTAGATAAGATCGTCTAAACCCGACGTAAACAATGGTGGCGATCACAATCAAACACACTAACTCCCACATAGCGACTCTGTCACGAATCCGAGAGCTTCTTCCATTACTAAGCGGCAGGAAGCTGTCGTAACTCCAGATCAAACCCAACAAGCGGTCAGCACCAGTCCAGAAATCGCACGCTGGCTCTCTGCTACGGATAAGATGACTGGCGGTATCGCCGCCCACGGCTTCTTCGACTATGCTGCGACATGCAACAAATCCAATGGTCCCACAGTTGAGCTTGTTCAATATTCCCTGACTATCCGGGAAAATCAGATATGCGGCAGCACGCAGGACAGCGCTGGCCGCGCAACTATAGATGGCACATTCAATCCACACAATAACAGTGTGTCTTTCGTCAAGAGATATTATTTTGTCACCCGTGGCACGCGAAAGCCCGCGTGGGAATACGTTGGAAAGTTCACGGCGCGAGGTATTGTTGGGGAATGGCACTTTCCGGACGATCCACCGAAGTTGGCATCATGGAGAGGCTCTTTCGGTGTATGGCTCGTGGAAGACGAGGTTGCGCAGGGGGCCGATCTAGAGGAACAAATGAAGCTGCTTACCGAGAAGGGGCAAGTTCTTACGAGGTCGATGACTGGAGACCTGGGGGAGAGAACGTAAGAAAAGGGTATGTGCTTCCTCTTTCGTTCTGTGTATGTCTCATCAGCATTGTGACCATGATGCTCCAGAACAAGCATCATGGCAGCCGGAGCTAGCACTTGATCAGTACGGAAATCCATTGAAATATTCAGAACTCGTGTGCAACCCCCAGAGGAACGTATCGGTTGCGATATTTGATCGTGGACATGTATGACTTACGGCAGATGTTCAGCTTTAAATCTGACAGTCACCGAAGTGTATACCCAGAGACGTTAGGAACAGACCATTTAGTAGTGCAAACACTGCACAGCGAGGGTGTAGCTGATGACTAGCGCAGGGCTCGGTGGGAAGCGCGAAAGCCCGTCAATAGATCCGAATAAATGATTCTCGCTTGACGTGACATGAACGGGAAAAAGGCACCAAGTGAGTTGAGCTTAGCATAGAAGTTGATGCAGATGTTATCAGACAGTTGATCCGTTCGTTTGTACCGGTCCGCATTGTCTGCCAGTAATAAGATAGTCTTGAAGTGGCAGTGGCGGATAGCACCGTGGTATCGATGTCATAAGCTACCTAAGTGACCCATGGAGCAGATTAGATGTTTTGGAAAGCGGAGAGCTTTACCGTACACGCAGGAGGAGGTGTCTTGCCGGGCCCAACCAGATGAGACGGTTGGAATCTTGCCTATGTCTTCATGCGCTTTCATCTCAGAATCTGCTTGACTTTTGCTACCCATCCATCTCGAAATTGTTTCTTTCGAGTCGTCTTCTGAATCGTATGACTAAGCCAAATTGCGGTGCTCCAATCAACTCAAACTCAGCTCGGACTTCGGACCCCGATTATCCAAATACCAACTCCAACATTCTGCACCTTGCCTTATGCTTGTATATACAAGCCAATAAGCAGGATGATTTTACGATAAATCATTTTCGTGACGGCGCACGAATGATTGGCGTGTATTTCATGGGACAAGGGCCAGCCAACGGTGGATACCTACTGCATACAGTGAGACTTCGGTCTCCGGATCACGCAGGTACTATTGGCTTACAATCCTTGGTTGGTAGTAGTGTTTCTCAGCTCTTCTACTACCCTCATTTATCTTTTTCTTCGTTTCTCTTTTAAGAGTGCTTCCATTCCGTCTTATACCCCATTGTACAGAGTACTGATCCACCAGCTCTTTCGAACACCAAATCATACACTTCAGCAACCCAGGATTCTACTCAACATGTCTTTGCCAGAGCCTCCTACCGGCGGTGAGCCCGGCCAGCTCCTCTGCCTGACCATTCTCGGTTATAAGAAGGCCGGCCTGAGCGAGGAAGACTACAAGCACCACATGACCAAGGTGACGGCTCCAATGACACAGGACCTGATGGTGAAGTACGGCATTGTGCGCTGGACAATGGTATGTTCTTGCCTATCTCCTGCTAAACTCTTCTTGTCGCTCAAGCTAATGCAAATCTGCTGCGTTTAGATCCACAACAATACCTCCACTCGAGCGCAAATGGCCCATATCTTCGGTCCCTCATTTCCGAATACCTCGGACTTTGACTGCTTCACCCAGATCGTCTTCAAGAGCGTCCATGACTATAAGAAAGTGCTTGAGGACCCATTCTATAAGCAGAATTGCGCGCCAGATCATGGGAATTTTGCGGACATGAGAAACAGCAAGTAAGTCGGTAGTTCATTGGGATATACTTTTTGGGTCAAGCCGGAAAGACACCGACTTGCCCATAGGCTCCAGACTGTTGCTGGAAGAGATGAAAGGACAACTTGTTGGTGTCGTACTGAATTCGGGCTGACTCATTTTTGATAGGATTACCATTGGCTGGATCACTGAGATTGTAAATGACGGAAAGATCAGTCAGGGACTCACGGCTTAAGATCCGTGACGAATCGCTGAGATCGATCAAGAAATTTGGATGAGGTGAAGGCCCATAGAGAATCGAGCGACAATCGTGTCGGGTATGGATGGCTTAAAACTGGCAACACACTACCATATCACGTAAAAAGCATTAAGGCCAACAACATTCAATAAAAATCGCGAGTCTAATTACTCTACTGCTCATACCCATCATGATGCTTTCCAAGGGAATTATCACGCTCCAATCTTCATGTCGGAAAATGCGTTCTTTTCAAAGCCACTGACACTTTAAATTCGGATTACTATGTTGGAAAAGAAAAAGGAAAAAAGGGCCAGAACAGGCTATTTTCGGCCCTTCAGATTTATCATACTCTGTCTAAATTATCAACAGCGCAGACGCGGTTAACACTCAAGAACCATAGCCGGGATGGACGATCTGTCTGGACTTGATCAACTCATTGCTTTCATATCATATGGGAATTAGAGAGCTTCACATGCTTGTGTACATTGTGGAAACAATGACACGCAAGATCTGGATTTCTCCTGGAATGGTGGTCGAGCCAATCAGATCTCCTACCCTGACCCTGATTCGGGTACTTTTGAACCGGGCATTTCGTTGCGTTGAATCCCATCTATCTCATACGACCTTTCAATTCCGGTTTCATATCTCTGTGCATCTATAGGTTGTTGTGGATGAGGCAATTGCCCAGAAGGGTGCAATAAGTGAACGCTCTTTCCAACAGGTTCCGGTAGCAGCTCTCGTAATCTTCTCTCCTGTCTCTTTACTTTTTTAAGAAGAAACAGTACAGCTGTTGATGCGGCCAGTAAAAGTACGCCAAGGGGCACGGCGGAGCCAGCAGTAGTCTTTGCTATATTTGAACCATTACCACTACATTCAGCACAGGTACTATTTGCAGCGGCAGGAGTGATGATGGTCGTATTTTTCTGCATGTTTTCCGGCAAGGTAGCTCCATTAGAGCGATTGTAGATAACTTGGCCTTCATTAAGCGTGAAGGGCTCAGTACCATAGGGTCGATCGGGAGAGCTGAGCGTCGATTGAAAACATTGTCCCGTTGTCGAGTTGAAACCAGACGACCCGGAAAGACCACAGCAGTACTGGCCGATCGGGGCGTCAATTACCAGGACAACCGAGTTTGTGCTATACGAAGTCACTTTCAGGTCTCATCAGCAGCTGCCTCTATGAAAGCTAACCTGAAACTAATCCGCAGAGCATCGTATACGTACCGTCCTTACAGAATTGAGGGCATGAGGTGCTGTCCCACGATGGGTCTGTACATAATCCCCGCGCTAGTCGATTGTTCCATGCGTTTTCCGCTGTACTCTGTTGAAAGCAATACCCATTGCTTACGCAGATATCGGCGGCCTCGCAGCAGGCACTGAATTCAGCTGAAGCATCGCAAGGTGTGTAGCCTGAGTCTATGCCTGAGGTTCCGTTTGGATAGTAGCAGGCTTGTTGCATCTCTGCAGTACAGTATAATGCTGTGTTGCTGGATAGCAGGAAGTTCTCTTGTTTGGATAACTTGGCTCCAACAAAAAGGGAAATGAAACTAGTTGTGGGTATTGAGAAAAAGACCGACAATACTCGCTGAAAATATGGTAGAGTATGGCCGACTTTCTGGCCTGAAATAATGGCCGCCAACCTTGTTCGCGGTAGTTCGCTTCCCACATATCAACAGACGTGCAACCCGAAAAGGGGATCACTCTTCATGATGGTCACTCTGGATTGCTGCCAATGAGGAGCGAGTGATGCCTATCGTTGCTCGATTAATTCTCAAGTTGGTAATTTCAACTTCAGCCGCATAAGCTAAAAGGGCACAGATAAAACACAGAAGTACAAGCTAGAACTACAATGGACGGATGCCTACCTAATCGAGCCTGCGACTTTGCACGGCTCTCTCGGCTCGATTCCCAGTGGTTTGTCTCTTATCATACACGCGAGCGCCATATACTTCATGAAGCCGACCTGTGAGTCCAAGACACGTCACGGCTTCGTCGACCGTTGCCCCGCTTTTGCGTAAAGCCTCGAAGCAGGCAGCAAGCCCCAAGACAGGAGTGTCTTGGAAAATTTATTGGTCCACATTCTCGCTTGCGGAGACTCCCGCATACTGTATTGGGTTACAAGCTACGAACTGCCCATGAGCTTCAGTACCATACCTGATGCTAGTATCTATCGGCTACGGTAGACGCTCCACCTTGAAGCCGCTCGATCCTGCTGTATTTTTGCTTGTCTCCTGTAGTGTTCTCTTAGGGTAATACGACACCGACGGTGTGTGGGACAACGAGATCCTATCACGTGATTATGTTTGGGAGTCGTGAGTTGCCACATATACTCTATAGGTCTAAGGTCTTTATTTCAACAGCCAAATCCACAAGCTCTCACCACTTTTTTATCAACATCATAAGCTTAGAGCTTCACCGCGTATACCATTTGAGCTGATGGGTACATCGTACTAGACGATCAAAGCTCTCGTGCCTTGGACGATTTGCCTGCTGATTCTCCAGGTACGGCAGACCAAGACTTTGCCAATCTGAAGTGTAGATGTACGAACAATTGTTTTCATGACTCTAGCTTCGTGGAGAATGGGTATCTGGTTAGATATCAGACATGATACGGCCGAAGGAGACGCCGGAATGACGTTATAACTGATCGGCTAGAGTACTCTATGGGGTCGCCGGGCCAATTTCCTTTACGGACGAAATGATTCAAAGCTCGATTCATCTCATCAACCCAAGCAAGCCATAATCTGAGCTTCGATCAGCCACTATTTCTTCCTTTTCCCCGGTACCAACTAGCATCAGCTTTGCACACGTATACTAAGCGGTACGGGCTTACAATTACAACGCAATTGCAACCACCGAGATAGCAAGGAACATACTCAACTTCTGCTCTTCTGCCCACTTTCTGAAATCCGTTTTGCGCCTCGAACTCTAATATGATTTTTTCGGTCTGTGCAATACTTTCTTTGGCCAAAATCTTAGGTGCATTGAAGCTGAATAGCTCTCAACCTGTGACTGTCTCTATTCGGGAGCATTCTCAACCTGTTATTGGTAACGGGACTATCAGGTTTTTGGTGTGAGTACTTTGGCATACCAGTTATAGGGGCTGTCCTCAGAGTGGTTTTCAGGGATCTGCCTGCTTCAAACCTTATAAAACGTAATACTGCGCCAACCGAGTCGAAATATTCTAAAAGGCAGCAGGGATATTCGTATCCGATAAATCGATGCCCATCACCTGGCCCAATCACCGACCTCTTTGACACTTTCGAAGGGTCTATGTGCTTTAGAGAGGCTAGTGCAAGGGAAGCCACTATCGCTTGTTCGTTGAGGACCGCCGGTGGGAGTTTTTATCAAGTTCATGATGAGTTCACCTGTAGCGAGGGAGAGATTTGCGTTGATGGAGCCTTTGAGCGACCTAAAGATACCGCTTGGTGCGTTTCCGAGGTCTCTTTCATCACACTCGCTACGGCTGCGATGGTAAATTATCATCGACTACCAGCTGTACTGAACCCAAATCCACAGGTTGGTGACGCTATCGAGGTTATTCTGCGGACAAGAGAAGATGCTGATGTGCTTTTCCAAACTCGTGATATCACTATCACACCAATAAACAGAGATGGTCATTGGCTACCTCCACCAGCTTCATGCTCTGAATGTAGCTCCCTCAGACTGTTCAATGTACCAGTAAGAACAGCCACTTTCGAGATAGACATTAACCTGCCGAGTCCGAGCGATGAAGCAGTGATGGTTGGATTCATTTGGAGACAACCCTGAGCAAAGCATTTTAAAGTCGCCAACGTGCTGTTTTGTGATGGACGGTCCGGTGCGCAATAGGCAAGCAGCACTTCGTGTCCATTTATTGCCGTACACGAGACTGTGATAGACGACATGAAAAGAACACCGATCGCTCTAAGATTCTAGTATGACTGAACGTTTATCTAAAAACACCATTCGCTATGACCGAGACGGTCCAGAAGGACGTGAGTAGATCGAGAACGCCGGAGGAAACAATCGAAATGCTAGAAGGATAGAACTATACTTGCACTGCGTCCAGGCTTGTACCATGTCTTGCTTTCTCCTTTGCTCGGGCTTCTCTCCTAAACTGTTTTCCTGCGATACATCGACTAACCTTCCCTATCCTGAGCACTCCAATACGTTCTCTGTGGCATATTCCCCGCAGTAACAGCGGGCGGCACCGCGAAATCGGTCATTGGCTCCGCATCAGAGCCCAACTTATTAGCCTCGTATCCTTCAAATGTTCTGGATCGTGCGTTGCTGCTTCCACCCGCGAGCATGACAGGGATGCGCGCGATAGCGATCAAAATGTCGCTCAGGTTGAAAGAGTCTAAGAATGCCCTCCACGTGCTCATCCTAGTCCGTCCATTGTTCGGATGATACTCTCTGCTGCGGAACGTGAAGTGCATCACCAGCGCCAACAGCACCTGTTCGATGCAGATGAGCAGGTTCGGAAGGCCGATAGAGAGATCGTCGAAGGTGAATTTGGCGCCCATCTTCGCTTGCACGGACTTGTTCCCAGAGACGAAGCTGAAGATGAGGGACTGGATAAAGTTGAAGAAGACGATGAGCTTGAAGGAGACAAGTTTCCATAGCGGCTTATGCGAGGCCATGGGTTTCTTCAGGCGGCCATAGAATCGGATGACGGCTGTCACTGCGAAAGTCGTGATGACGTTCGTCAGTAGTGTCACCTAACACAGCCCCTTAGTTTTCGGCTTCATGATTAAAGGCCTTGATTGGCCACCAGTCGGGATATACTTACCCAAAAATGACCAAAATGAGGACTGTTCGAATTTGAGCAGTACTTTCCCGTAGCAAGGGTGATCCATTGGACGACGTAGAAACCAAGCGTAAGTGGCGGGTATAGAAAGACAATGACCCACATCCGCTATTGAAAAGTTTAGCTAAATGTGTTCGAACCCGGTAGTAGGCCCGCCATTGTAGGAATTAACCTACTTTAAACATCCCTAAGCAGCCCTTTCCAGTCTCTTTGCCTTTCCGATCAATCATAGGAAGGTTGAAGAAGAAAGCCTCCCTTGTCTGAGGGTCTGGAGCAACATAATGAACGAAGAGGAGAAAAAGAGCGGCGAGAGCGAATGCTTCGTAGATATATCCAACCGGCTGGACGTACAGCGCGGCATCATACCAGGCGATGGAGAACAATGCGGCTACGCTGAACCATATTGGAGTGACGACCACCCGAACAATCTGGCGTTGCTCCTCAGGGAACGTATATCGATGCAAATGCTTGAAGACCAAGAATCGCGAGATGATGGCGGTGAGTAGCACGCAGGCTCCTCCCGTGATAAGGAAAATGTGTTGTAGCGTCAATCCGCCTGCTACAGGCTTAGGAGCATCGCTAATAGGAAGAGGCGGGCATGTTTTCGCCGGCATGTTGTTGTCGTGACCAATCGCAGTAATGGGAAAGCTTTTTTTCGTGAGAGACGGATCGTGCAGAACAGGGCAACAACAAATGGAAAAGGAGAAAGATGCGTATGTTTAAGCGGAGAGATAGGAACACAGATGGAAAAGGTTTTGAAGCTTTGAGTTATACATCGGCAAAAGCTATGCAGGTAAAAGAAAAATATTGTGGCTGCGCGGCATCCTTGAATCATGTCGTGGTAAGTAGCAACTCAGCTGATGTATCTTTGAAGCCGGAGGGGCTTTTAATGATGGTAGCATGCCGTTCTCGTCGCGCTTCTAAACCGTTTTAGCAAGCGTACAAGCGAGATGGGACTTCAGTCTAGCTTGGATTGGTCGGTGGGTTGGCGTGGCTTTTTAAGTCTCGCTGGCTGTAGATAAGCGATGGACGTGCTAGGTTAGGCTTGCGAGGCGATTGCGTCCTCTAAAGATAGGCCTAGTTAAATGATGAGGCTAAGTCAACCTAGGTTTCAGAGTGGAGAAAGGGTCAACGATGGAATTGTCGCCCTAACATCCGCGTATTAAGATTATCTTAACGACGCTTGACCTTTTCTAGCTCTAGATCGATGAACGCTTTGGCTTAAATGGCCATTGCTGTTGAGACGTTTGCGCTACATAAGCTTCAGCTGCAAGTGCCAAAGATGAAAATGCCGCAGTCGGCGATCGGTTACTCTACGAGTTTTTCCTACCACCTATCGGACTCCACAAATGGTGTAGATAGCAACAACCACAAAAAGGTCTCCGATGCTACTGCCTTTTCGCAACATCTACAAGCTTTGACCGTCAAACGTCGAAGAACATTAGATGCACACGTTGGTCAATTATCC
Organism: Trypethelium eluteriae; assembly: GCA_021030925.1. NCBI lineage: Eukaryota > Fungi > Ascomycota > Dothideomycetes > Trypetheliales > Trypetheliaceae > Trypethelium > Trypethelium eluteriae. The sequence goes on from JAGFMJ010000415.1 coordinate 9,942, forward strand.
AGCTACGCGACCCATGGACATGCCCATCACGGCGCTTCAGCCGTCTGCCGGGTTCATTTTTCATGCAGCTTAACTGTGAGATGGCCTCGACGGCGTATTAAATGGTTCCTGTTCCGGCTTCTCACTGAGCCACCTCTGTATCGCATAAGAGTGCCTTCCTTCAGGTTTTACCAAATTGTGAGAAATAGCCATAGGATTAATATGTTTGTCAGAATCATCGGCGGACGGGGGACTTGTTTCAATTAAGTAACATCCATCATTTATTGACTAGAGTACCTATCAACGTACCGAATTTCTGGGGCGGTATGAGTCATTCCGGATGCTTTATTCTGTTTTTGCGAGGTCAAGTTCGAATTTTCTTTTGCGGAGTTTCCGATTGGATTTGCCCAGTGTCCAATGAATGCTAGCTCCGGGTTCGCAATCCGCGACGGCTTTTTGCTGCCTGACTTTGCGGTTGGGACGTCAGCCATGAGGTAAATAAAAGGGATGATTGATCTGAACAAGATTGGAAACAAATTGTGTGATGAAAAAGTTCTGATGATGGCTCACATAAGAATGGAGGCCGCGAAGTACAGCACTTATAGATGAATTCTGAATGGACATACTTTTCATCCGAGAAGCTTTGTCTTGGGGCTCATGGGGAAATACAATTTCCTTTTCAGCGTATGTAAAAAGACTTGCCTCGTAACCCATCCAGTCGCATGAGGCGCGTATGACCAAAGAACAGGGGGCACCAACATCTTACAGGATCGGATGTCGGTCTATCGGGGCTACCGGAATCTTGAGCAGTCAGTGTTAGAGAAGCATACAGCTACTTACAATTACCTGATAGAGGATAGTCGCTTGGTGATGAAGAACCACATCGCGGTCACGGAAGCCACGACGGGTACAGGTATGCGGAGAATGGACTGGACGTCGATGACGGAGACTGGTCAGCGATGACGAGATGCCAATTACAATTGCCTCATCAGGAGCATGATCGGCCGAAACGCGGTGGCCAGATACCGCTTTATGAAGAGTGAAACAATCTGATGATTCAAGAGAGAAAAATCAGGAATGGCAAGATAGAAGGCACCCCTGATTTACGCTAGACCAAATGCGGTCTTTGTAATTCTCCCGGCCAATGGCATCCTCTTAGGCAGACAATGTGGCTTTTACAGCGCTCCGTACGATCAGGTCTAGCGATTCCATTGGGTCACGCTTCCTACCGTTGCATGCAGCTTCAGCGAGTCACGAATGCCAACTGCCGCCTCGCAGCCTCGTTCGGGCAGCACCACGACTTATAAAAAATCTTCGTCCTGTTGGAGGGTTCTTGAATCTTGGATCCAGGGCGACTCGTGCGAACAAGGTCAATCGCTGGCATGTCTTCAAACAATCGAAGTTTGATATGGGCTGGGCCGTCCAATTCTCGGGCAGGACGCTTGCCACAAATTTCATGGGACGAATACAAGCCAGAACTATTTCGACTCTACCAAATCATGACATTGGATGACCTTATCGATTTCATGAATCTTCGGTACGATTTTAGTCCTACGTAAGTATATACCCTTGCAAAATCAAGATTTGGTAGTCGGCCTAACGGTTCCCCTTGAAGAAAGCGTCAATACACATATCAGTTTCACAAATGGAATTTCAGAAAATATCGAATTGAAGGTCAGGCAGAGACTTTGGAGCAGATGAACCTAGATCCTATCACATTTCCTATGAAGCGTAGCCCCCCCGCAAGTATCTGCTCGAAAAGTAGCACTCTGGTTAACCAGACTGCGAAGCGCCGAATGCTTCTACCGCCTGTTGAGTTTAAGAATCCATTTCACGGCCTCGGTTTACCTTCGGATACGATAGGAGCGGATGAACATCACCTGCTGTCATGTCGTCCTGACCATTATCGTGCTCCTGCTCCGGAAGATTTTGAGTATTGGACAAGTCAACGCCAGTTCAATGATCCGGACGCGATCAGTCTACACATCGATTTATCACAGAACATCGATGAATTTTCTGATGAAAGTATCTACGAAATGAAGCGAGCCGCGGACTTTTTAGCTGCCTTGCACATGGATGAAGACGCTTTCACCCTCTATGTCTTGATTCTTAAAAGATTGAGAACATCAGCTACCTGCCCAGATTGGATGATCATATGGACTATTATTACTTGTTCTCGTGAGGCGAAAACTCATGGCCAATGCGAGATTGCTCGATCATTACTCAAACAAAGACTAGCAGAGTGTCCGGGTTCGGCTCCTATAGTTAACCAGTTTTTAGCTCGAATGCTATTGGCTGACACGTATGCGCGGAGACTTGACGAGGAAAATGAGATAATCCACATCGAGGCTGCTGTGCGCACGTCAAACTTGAATCCCTCATTGCTCTCGACTCTTCCACATGATCATCGATCCTTCGACCTTTATACGTATCATTTCCTAATCCGAAGAGGGAGTGTTCCTTATTCAGATCGGTGCTGGAAGAAAAGTATGCCGCATTGCCACAACATAAAGAAGATCGACGCCCAACAGACAATCCTAAATCAAAGACCTGGTCCTTTCGAATTTAAAAAAGGAGTCATGGCAAATCCTTGTCTTCGATCTTGTTTGCAGTGGACAGCACACGAGTTGAAGCATTTGAAACCTGACTCTGCCTTACAGGCTACTCTGGGTCGTATAAGATGTGAGAATAGCATCCATGCAGAAAGGAGTATCCTTTTTTGCAGGTTATGGGAATGCTGGCACAGTGGAGCGATTACTTCCGAACATCAATCCCTTTGGATGACAAAGGCCGAAAAGCTGATGGGCATATCAGCATCACTACTGTTAATGAGAGTGATCGGGATGATTGAACATGCGCCACGTGAGCTACAGGTAGACCGAGGGAACGATGCGTTCTTCCTAGAATGGCCTTATGCTAGCAACGCACAAGTAAAAGCGTCCAGACTCCTAGAAGGGAGCGATCGAGCGTTAGCAATACCTTTTCTTGAAGTATTTCGACATATGAGCACTTTGGAGAACCATGGGATATCAGTGTCGTTAAAGAGTATGCCAAAGAAAAGCTTGAAAACGGCCTGAAGATGACTTTGCCAGCGATTGTCTTCAATGCTTCTGATGCCAAAGCTAACGGCCGAGGTGGCTACGGCTCGGGGAGAAAACCTCCCTCATGGGCATCAATATCCACTGACAGCGACCTGTCATCCTTTCGCGCGCTCCGAGACCGAATTCAGAATAAAGCGCGGACGGTGAGCCACAGTCTCAAAACGACACGGCCCTCAAGCGTTTTTCGAGGCCAGTCGACGGATGCGGCGAGCCTTGTCAGTATGGATGAACTATCGACAGCTTTCCGAAGCGTATCTCTAAATTCGTCGGGCTTCCAATTCGGAAGCACATCTACACTTTGAGGAGAACCTTTGCCCCAGGAATGCACCGAAAGATGAGTGCAAGGGAGAAGAACGGAGCCTAAGGCATGTCATGGAGATCTCCAACGATGATACCTACTTCTCGGTGGTGTTTCGATGGCTTGCGTGGCTTGGCAGACGTCACGGTCGGGGATCCGGTACCTAAGCGGGCCGACAGTTTGCGGCTAGTCCGAATTGGGGATAGGAAATTTTTTTATCTAACGACTGTTTCTTGATGGGATATCCGTTTTCCGTTCTCCGTACATTGTCACGACTGTGCACGTAACGTGTTAATTACAGTGTACCTTACCGTACTTCGTAGTCCAAGTGCATACATTAGTATAAGACGCTCAAACCTAACTAGTCAGTAGGCACATTCGAGCTGTGGTCCCTGTTGAAATTGATGTCTTGATTCTATGAAGCTATCTAGGTCCGAGGGTTTTATGTAGGGTTTCACAGGTGCGCTAGCCTAGGTAGGATGGATTCAGGTTGATCTTTCAACAGTCCCTGTGCCTCGCTAGAGAGCTGCATACGACTATAGGTACTTAGTTCTGGCCCTAGTGAGCTCACGATAGGCTCAAAGTACTGTTACTAAAGTTGCAATAAGTGCAGCGTAAATAGTCAGGTCGGAGAATAAAGAGCCACTAGCCTGATAATGATAGCATCTCTGGCTGGGCATGAGTCCTTATTGCGTTAGCAGGAGGCTCTGCCATCTCATCTAACCGTCTGATATACGCTTATCCGGTACCCGCTTCTGCGATCAAGACTCTCTGGCCCTTCTCCAGAATACTGTACTCGGAAATAATTCTTCATGCGAGGGGCTTGCTTATGCTCTACTTGCCTTGACTTGAACCGCATTTCTGAACCTCGAGTTTCTTATTGAAGTGTGCAAGTGACCTACTTCTCAGACCAGACAGCGCCCTGTAGATATGCAAGCGGGGGTGGAGCAGTGTTGGGAAAAATCAGGCCTCGAAACGTGGTTTCCAAGGCTTGCTCAAATTACAACGAGCTCTTTGAAGTGGCATTTCATCTGCAGGCATCTTTGAACATTTCCCCGACTTCTGGAAAACATACAGGTACCGGGATGGCCCATGTCTTGGGATAACCAGTAAAACAAGATAATCTTTCCTCGTATGAAGCTACGACCTGTCCGGACAGCGCAATTCAGAAGCGGACCGGTTCAAGGACACTGTCCCCAGAAGGAAGGGAGTTTTAAGACGACATTCGCTGGAAAAGTATACGTCCGAAAAGCCTTCGGAGGATCTTTGATTCTGACCAAAGCGCCTGTACCTCAATAGTTTGGCCCCATCAACTGCAGAATGCCACGACATACCACGATCTTGCGGCTAAAAGATGATCAGTTCAGTCATTCTACCATCACCAAACCAAGATTTGGTCTTCTCTGGCTCATTAACGAAGAATGACCCGACGCGCTCAAACGTATGATCTGCGGAACCAACTTTCTGGAGAACAATCGCCATTGTGTGGTTCGTGTAGCCCAGGATGATGCAAGGCAAGCTTGTGCCACTGGGAACATGACGAGAGCCTGGGAGCTCAAAGGCCCAGTTCGGATTAAAGGTTGCAGATAGGTCATGTTTCTTACAAATGTAGGTTCTGTAGCGATGCTCCGACTCTGGGTTCACATATTCGTATTGAACTTCAGTCATGAGTGTTTTCATCTTGATATGACCACCGCTTACTGCCCCCATGGGATCAGATCCTCTCAAAACAGTTTGAGCTTCATGGATCTCGGCTATTTGCGTTTCCCGGGTGACGGGGTCACCTCCACTGTGGAAGATGTGACCATCGACAGAAGCCCATGACCAAGAAGGTGCGCGGTAATTCTCGATTGGATATGAACTTCTTTTCATGGCAGACAGGGGTTTATACCACAATAGCTCATTAACAAGGTTGCGATCCCATAGTCCTGCTAGGTATCGACTGCCCATCTGATCTTGCAATGAATGAGCCAAACCTGATAATGCAGGAAGCTTATCTCCAGGATCCGTCGTAGCCCTAGATGAGTATGCATGCAAGACATTTTTCCAGGTCTTGGTTAACTCATCGAAGCCCTCTTGGTTGGGCGTTGGTCTTAGTAGGAAGCTTCTGGCGAGCTTTGAGTGATTAAGCCTTCCACAGCAGCATGAAGAGTGCTCCCAACACTCCCACACAAGCTCATGCGTGGCAAATTGGATAACACGTGGGGACAAGAGATGTTCTTGGAGAGCCCAGGCCCGTTCCACTAATGGGTACCTATCTTCAGCCCAGGTTCCTGGGGCAGCATCGTTGAGGGTGATGAATTGATGGTGGGACAGTTCTCTGCGCACCCAAATTGACGGTCCCCCTTCATCATGTGTTCCTTGAAGTAGGCATGGCCCGTCTTGTGCTTGATTACGTTGCATTGATAACCCTTCGTTGATATCCGCCGCATGTGAAGCGCAAAGCGTAACATATGACTGACCGTAGACACGGCTCATATCTGCGGATTCACGCTCCCAATCATCCCTATCATCCTGAAGGATACAGAGCGCGTCGACCCAGAAGTATCGAAGGCCTAATTTTCGTGTGAAGTGTACAGCATCCCGAAGCGTAGCAGGTAACTCGTCGATCGCAAATCCGTCTGATCTCTGGGCTCGATTCGAAGTCGTGGTTACAAAAGGTCTAGATTTGCCCCAGCAATAGCTCAGGCAGGCGTATTTACCGGCCATGCCTTTGCCGTCTCGCAGTACAGCATATGGGTCCTCATGCTCAAGCCCCACATCGATTATCCTTGTCGGTAAAGGACCCTCCGTCCTTGTATTGCATTCAGAGTGTTGTGAATCGCATTCTTCCAACCATTGCTTTGCCTGGTCTACAAATTGCTGCGACAATGTCGTGTCTGGAATTAACTTTGCCGGACCGAACCTACTAAGAGACGAAGGATGATCTTTAGAGGGTACTTTAGTTGAAGGCCTGGCAATTTATAATCGGTGAGCTACTTACCGGGAACCGTGAAGAATTCGAGCCATGTTCTGCGGACTTTCTCGTAGAATCCTCTCGGTTCGGGACGATGTATGGTTAACATAACCACAATGCTCTCCTGTCCATGTTCCTTCCCCTCATACACGTCAAAATTTGGAATATGTACCACGCCTTCGCTATTTATATCCGCGTGTTCCCATTTCTCATCCAAACAACGGATGCCTTCAAGGAGTATTTTGCAGGTGGGACAACCCTGGTCCGCGGAACGGATTAGATCTGTAGGCCGCAGCCCAGGAGGTCCGTCCCATCGCGATCCAGGATGTTTGCTTCTGCAGGTCTTGCAAGACCCATCAACCGCAATTTCACGTGTCGGACTGACGACTTCATCAGCAAGCGACATAGCAAGTTCTCTACAAGATAGGGAGGGTGAGAGATTGAAAACCTTTGACTAAAAGAACAGCGATATGTGGGGTGTATATTTGGTACGTACACAGCTAGGCAACCATGCTGACACACTCGTAGTGCCTTAAATTCCAGGAAAATACGATAGATAGAGTACGATACTCTGCTCTAGCCGGCGGAGGCGGAGCGAACACCAAACCATATCTTTCAATGATTGAAAGCTGCGCAGACACGCTTGATGAGCACAAATCTGCCACCACTTGCTTGGTCGTCGCGCAAAGTATCAGGATTTTTGACAAACGTATCGTAGTTTTCGTCGCTGGGCGAAGGCCGCTATGATGACTCAACGCCGTCTCCGTACGAGAATAAAGACATCGTGAACGTAATTGCCCCATACAACAGTCTCATCTGTCAGAATTCATGGAGCATCGCGTTTTCTTATCGTCTACGCTCTGTTGTGCCTTCAAATACCAGGAAGTTTCCGTCCCCACCACCAACAGTTCTGAGAGTTTCCCACATTTTTGCCTGAGCTTTTGGATTCACAACTTTGACTGTGGACCTCAGACGCCAAGATGTTGTCGCGAAAAATGTTCGAAAGGGCAGTATCTGGCTATCCACACGAGCTTCGACGTCTCGCCCTTGCAATCTCAGCTTCAAGGACGGGAAAAGCTCTGCGTCCAAGGCAAGACGGCGTCAACACCGTCCTGGCTACCTACGTGCACAACGACCACCTGCCCTGCACGAAACAGGTCCGGTCCTGGCCCAGCTTCTCTTCGAAGTCTTCGGAATCCTCTCCGTAACCCGCGCTCGCGTCCTGACCTACGCACGAAACACCCTCGACCGCTGCAAAGTCGCTCGACACGCTTCCCTGATGGACAGCAGCGTCCTCTCCGCAACCGAGCTGCGTCGCATCCAGCGCGCGTCCCAGCACCTGCAGCTCTGCAGCCGCCTCGAGGCTTTCATCTGCTGGACTGCATCTTTCCGCCGCACTTCCCCGGCTTCCAGCATGAAGAGCTGCTCGGCGTTGCGCGGTGGAGGAGACGGTCATCTCTAGACGGCGCGCCGATTCGTATGGGCCAGTATGACCTGCCGACCGACTGCCGCGCGCTGAATCCGCGTTTCGCAGTGCGCCTGCGGGGGACTCTCACCAAGTCACGGACACGGCTCCAGGAGATGGATTGGTGTTGGGAGCAGTTGGATCGGGTGGCCGTGGACACCGCCCTTGAAAAGGTGCGCACGCTGACGGCTCCGAAGCCGGAGGTGTACTGCAAGACCCAGGAGCCGAGCAAGATTCTGGCGTTTATGATGAAGTCGGGGATGCTGTATAATCTGTGGGGAGGGCCGGATTTGCACAGGTTGGGACTGCTGTTTTGGGATGTGGAACAGCTTTAACAGATTGGGACTGTCGGCAGCAAGCGTAGGATGGTTAGGACCATGCTCGAGCACCAGAGCGGTCTGGGGCAGCGGCCGGAAACGTGAATCTTGCTGGGGATCTCTCGGGTTGTACATAGCTAAAGTGAGATGATTGGACAGAATCGCTACTGGTTCTTGGACGACAGTCTTGTTGACACACATCCACGGTCCTTGACTCGTTCTTGAGGGTCCCCTAGGAGCCGCGGAGTTCAACAATTCAGCAGAAAAGCTTGATGGTAATCAAGGATGCTGAACCTTTTCTAACGTGATATGAAGATATGCCCACTGTTCAATATTTAGCGTTCCCGCCTTCCATTGTGCAGTAGTCATACTGGTTTCAGTAAACATCGCTTGTGTAACCAATATGCCGTCCAATTATTTCTTCGCAAAAAAGTTCATAATATTCCCCTGTCCAGCCTTCCCAGCCTTCTTGCCCTTTGCCGCGCTACTATTGACGGCAAGTGGCTTGGCTTTCCTCACCTCTGGCTCGTCCTCCGAGAACGACTCCCAGGCCGGCTCTTCTTTTGTCACTGTCATGATCGTTAGTTCTAAAGGTCCATCGCAAACCCCATAGGAGTACATACCAAGGTATCCATCTTCATCCTTCATTTGCTTTTTCTTCATCACCCTTCGTCTTCCTCTTCGTCTACCACCGCTCACCGTCACCGTAGCTTCTTTATCCGCGGCGCTGTCTCGCGAGACCGGTCTATCGATCGGCTTTGATTCTTCTACTTCATCCTCTTGCGCTGTTGTTTCGGCTGGAGGTGCATCAGCCATCTCCTCATCTTCATCCTCCATCATCTTTCGCAATTGCTCTTCTCGGTCCTTCTTCGCCTTGGCCTTGGCCTCTCGCTCCTCCTTAGTACTTATTTTGATCCGGAAATCCTCTTCTTGTTCCTCTTCCTCTGCTTCGGCCATTGGTTCATCTTCCGTCAAGGGTGTTTGAGGTGCTGAGGACGTGCTGGCCTGTTTTTTGGGTTTGGCTTTGGCGAAGGATTTAAAGAGGTCAGATGTTTCTTTCTTTGGTGGGACGAACTTTCTGGTCGTTTCAGGCTTGGAGGATACTATGGGACCCGGTTTGGGCGGAGCGACGGTCTCTGGAGACTTTTCTTTACCTTCATCCTTCTTTTTGGGCCCAATATCTTTCATACGTGGGCTTGGCGGTCTCTTTGCGGTACGTTGCTCAGCTGCCTCAACTGTATCCTTTGGAGCCGCTACAGGGACGATAGGTGCTGCAGCCGGTGGTGGTCTCCGCATCGACCGCCGCTTCACATTTGCATTCTGAATCGTTCCGTATTGTCTCCAGGTCTGTAGAGGGTCTTCATCTGCATACTTGGTGGAAATCTCGCGATTGCAGTCGGTTAAAATTTGTAGGTCATTGATCGTTCCTGGTTCAAGACTATATATATGGATTAAGGTGATATTCTCGAACTGATTCTTCACTTCTAGTGCTTCTGTTAGCCCTTGCTGCATAAAGCCCAAGGAGAAAAGACAAACGTACCTTTTAGGTCTTCTTCCTTGGCCAGTATAATTGTCTTCACTGAGATGCTTTCCTCCCCAGTACCTGGATCTGGCTCAGGAGCAGAACTACTCATGAATGTGTCACTTTGCATGAGGCTATCCTCATCTTGTGAGTGCACGCCGTTGGTCTGAGCTGGCTGTTGCGGGTTTCGAGTTCCGGTAATGAGGTATGTTGCATGAACGGAGCTAGCTTTTCTGGCATTTTGTTTCTGATGAAAGTCGTAGAGCATCCTCACAAGATAGAGTTAGTCGAATTATCTTTTGGAACAGAGGGGTGTTGCCTCACTGTTTAGCGAGATTGCTATGGACTTTCAGAGCTCGACTTAAGGCGCGATAGCTTACAACTCGTTGTTCGTTGAATACATTGACTGCGAGATAGTCCGTGAACTTGTCCATTTTGCTGTAAAAGGCGCAGAAAGAAGTCCCGTGGTCGATTGAAATTGAGGAAATGAAACTCGTTCGAAACTTTCTATCAGTGGCTTCTGGTGGGCTGCGGAAAACGCGAGAGCGCGTCACAGCGCGAGACCCTGGGCAACTTTGCCGACGCCTTCGCTGGCTTCATTTACACATGTCCATGTCCATGATCCAAAGATTGCATACCTCTGCAATCAAGTCGTCTTCACCATGGTAGACGACGATGATGATGTACACCTCCAACGGGCATCTTCAGCAATTATAGCAAAAATTCTGCGACAGCTCCCGAAGCTTGTGAGGAAACCATCCTCTACACGTCTCAATTCCATTCTAGGTCAGTTAGAACCATTTCAAGGAGACCCTCAATTACTTGACATATATCTGCGAGATCTTCTTCCAGTCATCGTTACGGCCTATGTTAAGCAAGTCGAGAATTCAATTGTAAGCCAAGGCGATTCTATTACAGCTACCGCGGCTCTGTCAAAGATCCTCTATACTCTTTGCAAAATTCGAGGCGAGTCTCCAATCATTGGATACTTTTATAATGAGGCCCATTACTTGGAGCCTTTTGTCTCTTACTTTGAGCAGCGTGACCAGGGTTTGTTGTCGTGGGAGGAAAGATACGTTCTTTTGTTATGGCTGTCACATCTAAGTTTGGCACCTTTTGATCTACAATCGATATCAACGAATTCCGCAGCAGATCTCGATTACCAGGAGCTCGCATTATCGCAAAAAATGTCCCCAATAGCAGTTCGCATCTTGCGGCTGGCTCTTAAAAATCTTTCTTCAAGTTCTCGGGAAATGAAAGCAGCAGCAAAACTTTTGGCACGGCTCTGCGTTCGAGCTGACATGAAGGATCTTCAACTTCCAAACAGTCTGGTTCGATGGGCACTACTGGCGTTGAATCATGATTCGAGCAAGGAAGTGTCCACACATTCCCTTCATAGCAGCGCGCAGAGGAGAATGGGCCTCCTAACTTACCTCGGTTATCTTATGTCTACAAGTGCTAGAGATGTCTACACTTTCGTGCCCCAGGTCTACGAATTCTGCCAGCAACAGTTGGATGGCTCTCTCAAGCGGGATTTTTCAGTCATGTCATCGTCCACAGCGAAGCGCGCTTGGACAAAGCTACTGCGGAACATTGCCCTTGTATGCCTATCACCAGAAGTTGAGATCGCATTGGACAGTTCTACTATAGTGGAAGAAGCAATCGGGACACTGCTCGAGTCGCTTGGTGATAAGGAGACCCCTATTCGGATAACTGCTAGCAAAGCTCTAAGCATCATCACGATGAAACTACCTCTGGAGATGGTCGAAGAAGTCATTCAGGCAATACTGGATTCTTTTGATGTCAATGTCTTTCAGACAGGAGAGTCGGCTCAAGCAGATCTTTCACAGGTCGATTCGTCCCAATGGCATGGGCTAACACTAACACTAGCACAGCTGCTATTTCGCCGAGCACCTCCAATTGATCAGCTACCCAAGATTTTGAGGACGCTTCTTAGAGCATTGAATTTTGAGCAGCGCTCTTCGACTGGCGTCGCTGTTGGTGCAAATGTCCGCGACGCCGCAAACTTTGGTATCTGGTCACTTTCAAGACGATACACCCCTAGCGAACTGGCCCTGGTCGATGCGGCCAGTATTTGCGAGAGCTCGGGAGATGAAGTTCTGTTGCAAGATTCAATGCATGGATTCAACGGAAGGCCTTGCATTCAGCAGGTCTTAGCAGCTGAACTTCTCGCATCAGCTTGTCTTGATCCCACGGGCAATATACGACGGGGATCTTCAGCTGCATTACAGGAATTAGTTGGACGTCATCCAGACACTGTTCACGAGGGGATCTCACTTGTCCAAATCGTCGACTACCATGCTGTCGGACTAAGAGAGCGGGCCATGGTAGAGGTTGGCTCTGCTGCAGCTGCCTTAGGAAAGCCATCCGTTTACCTCATACCTCTATTTCATCACCTTTTGAGGTGGAGAGGAGTTGGATCAGGAGATACGATGGTCCGATCGCATGCTGCAAGAGCGATTGGATGCCTAAGCAGTATTTACAGTACCGGGCTATTCGAAGCTGTGACACTTAACCTCAAAGCTATTAAGCCCAGGGATTTGGAGCGACGACATGGCCTGCTCTTAAGTCTAGCAGCTCTTGTAGATGCTACTTGCGAACGCTACCTTGAGCAGGTGAATATACCATTTGCAAGTCCCATGTCCAATTTTTTGTAATTTACTCAATTCGACTGACACTCAATATCTCTCAGTCTTCTGTCCAAGATGAACAGGATCCTATGAGGACCCGATACCGCGACCTACTATCTTTGACACTTGTATGCTAAGCCAACATTTTGAGTCTTTGATCAACAAATTACTAAGCTATTGCAGAAAACATGGGCCATCTTCTCTCATACTGGTGTCATACGTCTTTCAGACCGTGACTTCACGTCTCACGCTCTTCGACCAGAACTTACCACTGTTGCGGTTACGACATTAATCACATCTCTGGCTCGAGCAACAGCAGCCCTTGGTCTCGACGTTCAACCAACCCCGGGCGTCAATCAGGCACTGCAGCTTGTTCCGCTTTGTCTCAACCGGTCTGATGAGGCTTCTCTCGCCGTGACCCCGCACATGGCTCGAGCACTTATCCTAATGCTCCCTGGAGACGGCCGTTTAAAATCAACAGAATCGTGGCTCGCTCAAGAGCAAAAAGGGAATTCGAGGATAACTTTGAATCAAAGTGGATATGTGCTTGCTCTGGGGGCAGTGTTTCCTCACATTGACGGAAATGAAGCAGTACAAAAAAGCATTGTCGACATGCTTTACAGAAGATGCGGCGATCGTGTCGAAGTGGAAGCACGAGTTATAGCTATGCGAAGCTTAGGGTGGGTTCTAATGGGGAAGGGTCGGAGATCCAAGGGGGCATGGCGAACCGCAGAGCCGACGCGTGGTCTCCCTCGAGGTGAATTAGGACAAAATATTATTCAAGCGATTCTTCTTGGTCTCGACGATTATACCATCAACGAGAGAGGGGACGTTGGTTCACTTGTCCGAATGCAAGCGCTAGAAACTCTGGAAAAATTACCTCAAGATTTGGGATCACAACCTGACTATGAGAAGGTTTACGAATCTATCTGTGCTGCATCTCGCCGACTATCTGTGGAAAAGCTAGACAAAGTGCGATTGAAGGCAAGTCATGTCTTCACAGCGGTTCTGGGCCAGTCTTCGCTTTCTTTGCGTTTACAATCTGTATCTTCTTATCATCACTTTCACGAAGTGCTTCAAAGCTCTTTCTGGGGTCCATCTCAAAAGATCGCTGCAGCAGTCTTTGAGGGCTTCGTTACATCGGCAGGTGGCGGTGCCTCCGAGACCATCGTCCAAAACGCTAGAGCTGCACTGGTGGATGTGCTCAGTGGAAAATGGTCTGAAAGCTCACCGTCCAGTCAGGCCGCGGTTCTCACAATTTGCAATATTTTTCTCGGGGTGATGCGGCAAAGTTTAGATAATGAGAGAGTGCTGGCTCCAATGCTAAGTACTCTTGGGTTTCTCTTCGACGCTGAAATATTCCAGCGGCTAATGATTATGGACTTCAAGTAAGTTGAGCTCGCATCAGCCTGTTCCCCTAGAACCTCGTGGCGGGCTAATCGAGATCTTATAGATGGCGCAATCTCCTCTCTTTGGTTCAGAAAGCACATTACAAATCCTCAAGCATACCAAAGATATTAGCCGCCATCACCTGCTACAGAGGCCTAGCAGAGATAGACACCACGCGAGAAGATGTACTTAGGAAATTGCGTAGTATGCTAAAGCATCCATTTCCGAAGGTCCGGGAAGCCGTAGTCGAGACGCTTTTCATCGTTACACAGGATGATCAATTGAAAGCATTCGCAACGACAGCATGATTGGAAGAGATGAAGAGAGAAAATGTCAATTTCTCAAGATGGTAGAAAATGAGATGAACTATAAGATAAGCCGCCAAGGTGTGTAAGTGAAAGCGGGATAGTTATGCAGGAACGAATAAAATGCCCCTCAGTGGGGTCCAGTTGCTATGACATATGAAGTCAATTGTGGCACGTGCGCATCTTAATCCATGCCGTCATGAGTTGAATTATTTTGTCGCATTCCACAGCTTTTGAGCACCTCAACTCCTTGTGCAGAAAACTCTGCCTTTAATACCTTCTACAGCATTTACTTCAAACCCTACCAGAGCTTCCCTTACCTCTCGATTCAGGCAATAGTCCACCGCAACCATAGCTTCCCGAACCCCTTCCCGCCGCCTCAACTCCCTCCTACGCACCATGTCGACCACCACGCCTCGCACCCCCTCGAAGCCCGCCCCCTGGAAACCCGCCTTCCTCTCGCACCTACAAAAAATGGACTCCCCGGAATTCGTCCTCTCCACCCTACACCCTGCTACCACCTCCTCCACGTCCTCCTCCTCCATCTCAACACCCACGCCCTACCTCCCACGCGCCCGCTTCTGCATCTTCCGCGGCTTCTGGGCCGAGCTCCCCGAAAACAAGCACAACGACGCGCCGAAAAACCCTCGCGTCTACGAATCCGACCTCCCAACCTTCACCAGCGACGTGCGCATGCTGAAGATCCCCGAGGTCTTCGCGACGGGCAGCGGCGCAGCGCGGGACACGGGTGGAGCGAGCGCGCAGGGGCCGGAGGAGAGGGGTCAGAGTCGGGGGTGTGGTGG
>JAGFMJ010000416.1:0-24619 GCA_021030925.1 Trypethelium eluteriae
TGTCAGTAGTGGGGTTAGCTTTCCGATTAAGGAGGAGGCGGTCGGGGCGTTGAGAGGGTTGGGGGAGGGAGGGGGAGAGAGAGGACTGGTGCAGTTGGTGAGTTTTTTGGACTTCTTGTGCGAGCGAATTTGCGGGTGGGGATTGCCGTCTGTTCGGATTGATGGAGATCGGATGAGGGCAAAAGCGAAGTAGAGGATGCCATTAAGATTCACAGGACTAATGGAGGGAATATTAGAAAATCGACGTCGCAAGCGAGACGATCGACCTCGTATCTACGTCCTCCGCCACTCCGGACTCTCTGGCTTCGGCTATCTCATCTTCAGAACCACGGTATTCATTCTATCGATACAGCGAGACGTCTTCCGAAAGTGGGAACGATCAATCTATTGTCTTTATTTACACCTGTCCCTCAGAGTCCAAGATCAAGGAGCGTATGCTTTATGCGTCGAGCCGGGCGAGCATCATTGCTATTGCGGCGAGTGAAGCTGGCATCGAGGTTTCGAAAAAGGTATGTGTAAATTCAACGTGTATGAGCTACTACACCGAGAAGATAACTAATGGATGGCGGGCATAGCTCGAAGCAACGAACCCAGATGAGATCACCGCTCAGACATTACATGACGAGTTCAATCCGAAGTCGGAACAGAAAAGCGGATTTGCACGGCCAAAGCGGCCTGGACGACGATGATATTCATGACTGCACTCCGGGTTAGGTTTCCAAAAAGGAATCTTGGCGGGTCCCAAAACATTCCATTGCGCTAGACACCAATAGATGAAATCATGAAAATAGTTCGATACTTCGCTAGTCTCTGGTTACCAAACTGACACAAGAACACCGTCAATGCATCGCTTTGCAGCGCAAAATTCGCTCTAACACATCATTGGACAGCCGCGGTCATTTACTCAGGGGATCTGATATTGACTCGTGGTAACTGGGTCGAGCCAGCATCACACCCTTGCGGGAGCTTATAATTACCCTCTCTAGCTCCCTCGCTTTCGCTCTAACTATTTCGAGGACATTTCGTTTCCTGATGCGATCCTATTCTTCGTAACTGCCACCCGGCAACATTTCTCGTCCTTTCTCCAATACTTCTTTCAGATATTCGTAAACTGTGAATGTTACGGCTTGTCCAGGGGCAACCCGCATTACGCGCGGAGTAATGCCCATATAGAATGCACGGAAGCCTTCTTGTTTGAACATTGCTTTGGATATATTGAGAATACGCGATATAGCCGTCTCGCCTGAGTCGCTACGCGTCAGTTCCTTGGATCTTGAGAGCAGCATTCCGAAAGAACTGACCTGGTTCTGCTGGGGTCTTTTGTAAACGAGTTTTGATAGTATCGATCGGAGCATTGGAAAGAGGACCCATTGCACCAGAAATGAGACCAATTATTGACGTTTGCCAGGCAGGAAGAGGCGTGTCGGGTGTCTCTTGTAGCCTCTGCAAAATCGCTTTGAACTCCGTATATGCGGTAAAATTCACTGGAAGTAAGTATTTTTTAGCACCTCCTTTTTTCGATTCCGCTCCCAGCTCTGACTCTGCATATTGATTGTATTCCTTGCAGTGCCACTAGACCACTCCAGGATTTGCTACGTACCTGCTTGGTTGCTGCCCTGTCGTAATGCGGTCAAGCTAACTCCTCGGTAAAGCGCACCAGGACCTTCCTCGCGCAAGACGGTATACAAAGCATGTGCGGCGTTTCGGTATTTAGGTACGTCCAAGGGATCAGACATTGAATGGTGCTGCGCTTGTAGTCGAATTTTGATGACCTCCATAGGAGTCACAACTGCAACGGCCTCTGTAATACCGGCGGCAAGACCCGCTGAGAATTTCAAGTTAGCCCGTATTGCAAATCATTGTATCTCTATCCTTTTCGAACAGATCTATTTCAAGATATGGGTGGCCACTGGCGATAGTCTCGGATAGGTCCAGTACAATACATACCAAGGAATGTTGCTCGGCCACTAACTTCACCATCCTTGTTTGCCAAAAGCTGCTTATATTTCTCGTAGCTCGTAAAGCGGATGGCCATTTTCGGTATGATTCCAGTCAGGACGGCACCAAGCCCTTTGTACAGACCCAGCGGAGTTTCCTTCTTAACGATACCTATCCCGGTCTCTATGAAACCTCGTCGTTTCGCCTATAAGCATATTCAGTCATCTCCTCGTGAAAGGTCGATATTTAGGGGAGAGCCAAAGGTCGATTTGAAGAGCACTGCAAGAGAATAGGTGGAGCCACATACGCCTGGTGCTCTCGCTCGACGTGATAGCTGCATGCGAACTTTGATCGTGTCTAGAAACTGTCAGCGATTGCGCACTCCCATCAGAGAATGCCAGCCCCAACGCACCTAAAGGATGGCAGACGAGTGCCTCCATCATACCAGCCCCACCGCCAGCTAGGTCGGAGTCCGTTAGAATAATGGTCCACTGAATTCATTGATCTTTTCAGTATCGACCTTACCGATCAAGTTAGTCGCTGCCGAAGCAGGCTTCTTGCCGCCAGGGCCTTTCACATTGGTTGCCGACATCGTGACAGCAAAAGATTTTCGAAGACCGTGTATGATGAACCACAGCGAAGGCTGGCAGACAAAAGGAGGGAGGAGCTTGGCAGCGACTCTACGCGCTCCTGAGAAGTGGATAGAGAGAGACAGAAGAATTCAATATCCCGAAGACGAGGAAATGTATAAACTCCGGAGAGAAGAAGTAGGAACAAAACAACCCACATTACGTCTTCAGAGCCCAGACTCTACCATGGGAGCAAGCTCCGAGCCGGTACCGAGAAGCTATTATTACCAGGGAGGTTTTTATTTCTGCCCCTCTCCTCCATTACCCCAGGATTTCGCGTCCTGGATGCCGAGGGGTTGCGGCTATTCCACCAACACAGCGTAGTAAGCTCTGCCTTCATCCTCCACCACAAGGAGGCAGTCCGATTCGCCTAATTATTAGACAGCTTCTTGACATCGTCAATGACAATGGCAATGGCAATGGCAGCGAATACCAAAGCTGCCATTTCACATGCAATTGGCTTTCTTGGGTCCCTTTCGCGACCTTGCGTGACGCGAACCGTTGCTCGTGGTGTGACATCAACGTCGCGTCAACCTCGGCAGTGCGAAATCTGAGCTGACGTTCGACGATCTCGACGCTTCCACCTTTGTGCCTTCTCCCCGTACGCCCGTTTCCATCCGATATTCCCACAATTCCCGAACCGTGGACACTGTCCTAGGAGGAGGAGGTTTAGATAACTTGACTACAGTAAATGCCTTCGAACTAGACCCGGCATGGCGATATCAAGTCTGACTAGTCTCCGTCGTGTGCGTCTTTGATGAACAAGAAGTCTGTGATTACTCCAGATGCAGTCAAACCCAAGTATTTGAGGCCTTGCGAGGACCATATTCTTCAGACGGAGAGGTTACAGCAGCTGCAGTAGCTGAAACATCCCTGCAATCTCTCGAGTGCGAGATGCTGAGACATATAACCGCAGAGGACGCTGAGCGCTGCCAGGGGCGGAAGGCTGAGTATCGTAAATAGAGCATCAGATGTGACGGTTGATCACTCTCCTTGGATCAATGCCAGGTTGAAGTCGCCGATTCACAGCAGTCCCAGACCTCAGAGCAGTGCGTGGATTTTTGAGAAGTAGCTTGAACACTAGATTCAGGCGATATTCAGTACCATTACAATGGTACGAGCACGACTTGCGGAAATGAGTTGTTGTCGGATCTTCATCGAGCCCAAACCGCCTTTATGGCAGCTTTCTTAAGCCAAGCTCTCGAAGTCCTTAATATAGGGCTTCAGACGATTTTCCAGTGAAAGAAGACGCTTGCTCGTTGAAGAGAAAGATTGCAGCGTCGGTGATGGACGGACTAAAAGCAATATATAGTACAACCCAACCGTGCCAGTGAGATCTCATCATAAAAGCCGTTGCGATTCACGTCTATCAGCCATTTCACCCAATTTTTTTTCCCTATCCCAACAGCGCCAGGCCTATGCAGTAACGCTGAAAAGTACCCCAAACCAAGGAGAAGGGAAAGAAGGACGCTACCACTCCCAAATCCACTCCGATCCCTCTGAAAAGAGAAAAGAGAAAAGAAATGACTAAAAGTCAAGACCCGCTGTTTTATTTCCTCTATCGAGGGCAATCTCATGACTCAGCGGAGATAGCACGAAGCTGCGGTTGCAGCCGATCCATATCTAATTCATCATCCGCACCCGAAGAGCCACTTTTCTCCTCTATGTCCTCACCTCCAACTACCGCATCTTCCTCCTCAACCTGACCTTGTTCCGAAGGCGGCGTATGGAAATCACCAGCAAGAGGAGATTCCTCTGGAGGAGGGACTAAGTCCTCGGCTGTGAAGATGTCCCCTCCAGGCGGTTCGAATTGCGCTGGCTGAGGTGCTTCAAAGCTGGAGTCCTCGGACAAAGCATCGCTGGTCGAAGTCACAGCATTGAGCTCGGCATCTCTGAAGCTTTGCGCAGTCGTCGTACTCTCCGTTTCCGCCATCGAGACAGGGCGCTTTCCCGCCGCAATCTCCTTTCCGACGCCGGACCTGTCGTGGTCGCCAGGACTATCCTGCAGATTGATGTCCTCACTGTCTTCGATCGCGTTGGAGATAGAGAGTCGTTTATCCTGAGCATGGGCGTGCCGTTTGGCTTTGAGGCGATCTTCTGGTGACATGTCCTTCCATTCCGATCCAAAGTGAATGACGGAGGCCTTCTTCCCATGCACAGTAAAGCTTCCTGTCGTCCTTGACAAACGCTCGCCCTCGTGCGATACGTCATCGTCTCCCAGACCAGCAGAGGAGGCAGAATCCTTACCCTTCCTGCTACGGTGATGGGATGGTCCATGGGGTGCATGATGACCATGACCGTGTCCGTGACTTTCTCGTAGAGTCCTATGTAGGCTGCGACGGACTTTGGAGCGGCCTTCTGGAGAGGCCAAAGCGCTATTCCACTCCTGGTCCGAGTCTGGTGCTGTTCTTGGACGATTACTATCCTCTCGTAGAAGACCCGCTTCACGCAAGAGGGCATGTTCCTTGTCGTCAATACTAGGTGTTGGTGTTGCGAGGTGAGTATCAGTCGTATTCGACATCGTTGGGGATCGAGCCTCGCGCCCATGGCTACTTGCCAAAGAAAGAGCATCTTGAGTAGCGCTATTGGCTTGAACACTAGAGACTGATGCGCGAGAGCGGCGATGAGGGTTCAAGGACAGAGGCGGTAGTTGCCATTGATCCTGGGAGCGTAGCGAACTCGCTGGCTCGGCAGGAGCTTTGAACGCCATCTCCGTTTGGACTTCCAGGGACGACCTTCCATCTCGCCGTGGCGATCGAGTAAACGAGCTTTGGCTTCGTTTGGGGCTTAGTTTCGGACTACCTATGGGGCTAGATTTGCTTAGTGCACGCGATCGAGGTTGTTTGGCTGGATCTGCCGAAGGTGTTAAGGTATCCATGGCCTGTGGCTGGCTTTCCACACTCGCATCATCTTCGATATCCTTTGCAAGGACATCTTTATGACACCTCACCCGCCATATATCTTTTCTCGTCCATCGAAGCTGCGCTTCCATGCGGCCTGCTGCCATGATGATATCCTGGCGAGTTTTTGGTTGAATGGGAGCAAGTATTTGAAGATGCCTAGCATTCCGAAGGAGCTTGTCCAATTCCTTATGATAGTCTCCCAGTTGATTTTCGGCCTGTGCCACCTTCTCCAGGATGTGCTGTTTTCTGCTTTCGAGGATCTGCTGCGCCAATTGCATATCAATTTTGCCGCTTTGAATTGTCACCTCCCCAGTCGGCGTCTGTACCGATCTCACGGATTTGCTAGAGTCTAGTCTTCGGATACCCCGACTTCTTTGACCTTCGTAGCTGCCACCGACAAGGCCTTTCATTCTCACGTTTGCTGAACGGAATGCTGAGGCATAATTGAGCCTCGCAAGCCAATCGTTCATTTCTCCCTCATCTTCAGCCAGGAAGTTTTCCTCAAACCCGCCGTGGCGGACGAATGTAAAGGCATGTTTATGTCGCCTATACGTCGAGTCTCGAAGCGTGACAGCATCGTCTGTGGAAAGGAAGGCATCCGGCTTGAATTCTGTCAATGGAGGCTTGAAGATGACAGGCGTATCTCTGTTTCCCTGTTTCTGATGAACCTCGTACTGGTGCATCAGATTCTTAACCCATGCAGAGCTTCGAAATAAGTATAGCTGTGAGCCGGTGAGAACAGCCCCCCATTCTTGCCATGGTGAACGAGCTTTTTTCTTTTTGGTGTCTTTCCGCCATAGTATGCCCACTTTTGTGACCATGATGTCGACTACACCTGCTTGCGCTTCTTGTGGATTACTTATGCCTGCTTGGGACATGAAAGCCTCCGGTCGTGACCTTGCTGATAGAATCTGAAGTACACCAAACCGAAAGAATGAATTCGAGAGCGCTTTCACGTCTAGATTTGACGTTGTTCCTAGATAGGTATACGGATCGTCCAAATTGATGACATTTCTAATCTCGGGACGGAGAAAGTCTAATTTCGACTCGAAGATAAGGGTATAAGGATCGAGAGGTTCCTTTGCCGCTACTCGCTTGATTTGCTCGGGCGCGGGGTTTTTGAAGAGAGCTTTCCTAGGCTTGTGAGTTCCGGGTCTTGGTCCGTTGACATTCACATCATCGTCAATGTGGATAAAAGGAGTGTATGAGATATTATCGTAGAAGCAACCCAAAACCGCTTCGGAGACATCATTGCCCGATGCCATTTTGATGTAGTCTTGTTTTTGCATCTTGTTTTTGTTATTCTTGTTGAAAACATCTGTCTGCAAGATGATAATTGAGAACGCAAGAATGTACGCTTGTTCTAATAGTAAACGTCAGCTATTAGGCAATTTGTAAGTCTGGAGAGGCATTACCTGATGATATGAATATTCCCGGATTACACTCATGATATCGGTCCGCAAAGCCTTGAATGACGCGATCGATCTGTTGTGTCTCCTTTGGCAGCTCCGCTTCCATTAGTAGTTTTCGCACAGCCATGTCGATGGGCTCGCCAAAGAAAGCGAATGTCCGCATATAACTCCTCATGACTGCCAGAGAAAACGGGTCATTCGATTTGGATAACAGCGACGCTATGCAGCTGCGTGGAATAGCTTCTTCGACTCTTGCCAAATACTTCACAGGCGTTTCACCGTCTTCTCGCTCGGGTAGAGCAAGAACTTCCCGGCTCAATGCAAAGGAATTGCTCTTGGTCGTGCCCCCTGGTGTACCGGTCTGTCCACTCGCTGGTGATCCGTGACGCGAGATTTGCGCATCCGAACTCTGCCGGAAACGGGACAGACTGAAGACCGTGCCTAGACTACTTCGGCCTGCAAGAGACATCGAGTCACGCCCACTAATTGGTAATGGGGGAGTGGAAGGCAGTTCTCCACTCGATGTCGCGGTAGGAGATCTGTTCCGCCTTTCTAACCGCATGGGTGGTAGAAGACCAGGTGGAGACGATTTTGCAGAAGTCGTGGAATCGTTACGGGCGAGGTGGGCTCCTGGCGCAGCAAAGCTTACGGAAGAAGCAGCAAGCGCCCCATGCGAAGTGGCATGCCGTGCCGAAGGATATTCGAGACTTTGGCCCTTTAGTGTATTGTTATGAGGAACCGCAGTCGCGGGAGGAGTCCGCAAGGTAGGTGAATCATTGGATGAGCCAGAGGTGAATGCACTCGTCGAAGCCCTTGGAGTGAGCAAACCTTGATTACGCTGCTCAGGCGCTGTTTCCGGTGACGGTATCTTAACGGGCAAGGGGAATAATGATGTGCGCTTGTTGCGTCCAGGAAGTCGAAAGAAGGCAGCTGCTGAGAGCGATTGAGGGTTTTTGGAAGATGAATAGGCAACATTTCCATATCCAGTGGAGCTTCCATCCGATCGAGATGATTCGGACTTTCTCGAAACGGATGGCGCAGTGTTCTTGGCCATGTCCTCTCCAAATGCGGTAGGTGCGCCAGGACGAAAACTAGCGGAGGTGGTTGAGAGGCGAGTCAAATCCTCCGTTTCGTCTAGATAATTTTGGCCGCCCATTTGTTCAGTGGAACTATTATTGCTTCGTCTAACTTGTGTATTCGACCTCTGAGGCTTCACTCTTTCGCCTATGACCTGATCCAGCGGGTTCTTCCGTCTCTTGAATGGAGTGCGCACTTTCGATTTACGAGATTGCGACCTCGTGGATTCCATGGTCGGCGCGGTAGTGATGATTGAAGGCGCTGATCAAAAGATTGTCAATCCTTGTTTGCTGTACGTAGCGCAGAGTAAGCTTACCATCAGGAGGTATAGACGGGACCGGCGGAACTTCTGGCGCAGCTTGTTCTTTCGCTCTTGTTGATAGCTGAGAGTCAGAAGCGTGTCGAAACTTGAGCATGCTGAACCGACGTGTGTTTGGTGTCGCTGGCTGTATTGGCGGGGAGGGTGGAGGTTCCTGCAGCATCCCGTGGGAGCTGGGCGGCGCGGACACAGCGTTTCCATGGGAGTCTATGGCTAGCTGTGGCGATAGGTAGTCAACGGGAGTCCCTGAGCGCGAGACCTGCTCGCTACGGCGGACGAGATGGGAAGGATCATGAGTGCTGCGCCGATGGAGATCCTTCTCACTGCGATTATAGCGCAGTCCCATCAGAGGCATGACGGGTCATGAGCAGCAACAGTGAAGCACTCATGAGTCTCAAGAGAGAGTCAATTCAGTGGAGAACACCTATGGGAGGTAGAGCTTGGGTGGATTTGCCCCACGAGCAACACAGTTGGGGTTCGATGTGCGATGCCAGGATGTTGGCAGGTTTGTAGCTGAGATGATGCAAGGCTGACGGCACGACGCGACTGGGTGAGGGCGAAAACGGGATGGTCGGACGAGGACAGGACAGAGCTTCGAGGGAAAAACGAGTGACTGAGTTGATATACAGAGATGAAGGTGACGGGCAGGATGGTGTCGCATCAAAGTGCTGGGGTACAAGATACTTAGGTTCAGCAGCGAAGGGGGCGGTTTGGCCTCCTCTCGGACAATGGACCGTGTGCTTCCGCTCTTGACGTCGTGCTCCGCCGCCGCCGTAATACAGCATTACACTGATGGCCCACCCGCCGTAGACGTTGAATCCGTCCCGTCGACGCGCGGACAGCTGACAATCACATCAGGAGGGTGAGGAGAGTGGGTGCGCCGACAAACTGGCATGTGCTTGACCGAGAGCAAACTTCCAATTGGGATGCATTGATCGATACGGCACGGGTACGTAACGAACTACCGGGATTGCTGCACCTGCACAACAAAATCGACGCCTGCAGCCGCTGCCCCGCTCCTCCCCTCTCGTCTTCTTCCGCAGGCGCCACTGACAGACGACGAGATGCTCTTCTCCTCCCACTGAGGCACGCGACATCTTTCCTTCTTTGATTCCGCCCTTTCTTGTGCCTTTCGACGAACTGCTGGCATGCTAATTCTACCACGGCGTCAATGGCGATCAGGAGTGCGGTTGCAACCTCACTAACTCTCAGGCTACTCTTCATCGCCCTTCTCTCCATTTGTTTGGCTTCACTTGTCTCTGGTGCAACCTCGCAGTCCTATCGTCGTCTCGAGCCCAAGTCTGGGATTGCCAAGGTTTCTGAAGAACATTATCCACACCACCAATTGAGCAGCTGGCGAAGACTATCCAACAAAATCATCCAGAAAGTGTTAGGCTACCCAGAAAGTGTAAAATCTCTGGCAAGTTCCTCAGTCTCAAGAGGCGGAGATGGGCAACCAACACACAGGCTTCGCACGAGGTATAGCGAGGATATAGTCTTGCGGTTCAATTATTCCACCACAGATGAGGCATGGGCACTGTCGGAAGCATGCGAAGTACTTTTTCTCGATGTGTGGGAATTTGGTGAGAGCTTTGTTGATGTGCGGCTTTCAAAGGATACCGTGAGACGAAGCCTCCTTCGCTTCAATATTCAATAGCTAACAGTCTTTCAGGTCTCTCCTCTCTTAAGCTTGTTGCCAGAATCTCTACAAGATGCACACACCCCGATCATGCAAGACCTCGACCTGGCCCAAGCAGTCTACAATTCATATCCCCAGACCTTTTCCTCGTCCACAAGGCCACACGATAACCAATTCTCAAACCCGAATACTGCGTCTAGTAATACTGAGGATGCCAATATATTCTTTCAAAATTATCAGCCGCTCAGTGTCATACTCCCGTGGATGCGTCTGATGGCCTCCATCTTTCCAACCCATGTTCGGATGATAAATGTTGGCAAGACTTTTGAGAACCGCGAGATACCGGGCTTGAAAGTTGGCGTACATCCCACGAACTCGGAGAAGCCGCTTCCTCCTCGAAAAACCATCATTGTCACCGGCGGTATTCATGCGCGGGAATGGATCAGTACTTCATCTGTCAACTATCTTGCATATTCTCTTGCGACTCAATACGGGAAATCTCAGCTCATCACTAGTCTCATTGAATCGTTTGATTGGATTTTCGTCCCATCCGTCAACCCGGATGGTTATGTCTACACGTGGAATGACGACCGCCTGTGGCGCAAGAGCCGTCAACCTACGCCTCTTCGATTTTGCTCTGGAATAGACTTGGATCGCTCCTTCGGATACCACTGGGACGGCGCAGTGACATCCGACAATCCTTGCAGCGAAAGTTTTGCAGGCGAAGAGCCCTTTGGGGCAATTGAGACTGGGACCTTTGTTGACTGGGTCCGGAACCAGACTGCCAACCACAATGCAGAGGTCGTTGCATTCCTTGATCTCCACTCCTATTCTCAAGAAGTCCTATATCCATATTCTTACTCTTGTACCGCATCGCCTCCAAGTCTAGAAAATTTGCAAGAACTGGCCATGGGTCTAGCTAAGGCAATGCGTCTGTCGAGTGGACATTACTACAAGGTCGTCTCCGCCTGCGAGGGAAATGTTATGCCGATATCGAAGAAAGCACCACGCAAGTCTAGCCTACCACAAGGTGGAGGGTCAGCACTTGACTGGTTTTACGGTGAGATGGGTGTTCGCTACGCCTTCCAACTCAAACTGCGGGACACTGGAAGCTACGGCTTCCTTCTGCCGAAGGAGCATATCGTGCCGACTGGGAAAGAGGTCCTTGAGGCGGCATTACATCTCGCACGGCATATGAGAGGAGATTTTGATTATCTTAAGACTCCAGAGCAAGGTCCAAGCATGATTTCCACCAAGTTCCGGATACCATTTGGATCGAAAAATCCACAAGACAGTTGGAGGAAGCCATCGCGTGGAGAGAGTTCGAGGTTTTCGGAGGGAAATGTCGGCGGTCTTGATGGACCACAGACGGGAGAAATATTAGACCAAGATGACCAATGGGAATTACGTCGACGAAAGCGGCGCTAATTGGACTCTTCATCGTTCTTTGGCGTTCATTATACCCAGGATAGTCTCAGGAGCCGTCTGTTTCCTTTGATCAGTCTTCAATGTCATAGAGGTCTTGTCTTTTTTAGAATTTGTCCCTTTTCTTAGCATAGCCTGTCAGCGCTTCTTTGACAGATTAATGATTGTAACCGTTCATGGCATTCCAGAGGTTACGACCACCCTCCGAGCGTGTAATGTGAGTATTTGCGCAATCCTTAGCGTCCTGTAGGCAATTGAATGGAGCCGAAATACTCGAACGTGTGTATGGCTCGTTCCATGCCAGGCAGTGCTGGGTTCTCGAGACGAACTCTCGAACTTTTTCCCACGGCCCTTTAAGGCCTATAAAACAGACAGAACTCGATTTCTACGTCCCCATCCGCCTTCTTTCCCTCACCTACCTCCTCTCCCACGAATGCCTCTAGGTCCTCTCGACTCCCCCTTCTCCACCCTTCCTCCTTCGCTGCGACTTCGCTGCTCAAGTCCGCAGGGAAAAAGGTGTCGCACTCAAAATCTTTGTATACTCTCGTCAATAGCACCCTCTTCATCTCAGGCCTCCTCATCGCCTCCTCATATACACTAGTACCCCCAATAACAAAGCACCTCCCCACCGCCTCCCCCCTCTTCCTCAACTCTTCCAGTGCCCCCTCCATTCCCGTCGCCGTAATCACATCTGACCCCTCCTTCTTCTTCTCTTCCTCACCGATAGCTCCAGAGTTCCTTGTCAACACAACGTTGATTCGATCTTTGAGCGGCCGAAACCGCACGGGGATGCTCTCCCAAGTTTTACGGCCCATGATAACGGCGTTGCGAATGCTTGACGAAGAAGTCGATGCTGGAAAGGTGCGTTTGGTAACGCGGGCGAAGTAGGCCATGTCCGATTTGAGGGCAGGCCAGGGAAGGGTGCCAGCGCGACCGATGCCCATAGAGGGAGTGGCGGCGACGATGAGGGTAAGGTCGAGAGAGCGCGGCATGGTGTCGGAGGGCAGTTGGGCAGGGAAGGTGGAAGGTGAGGCTGTCATGATCGTGATGGAGTAATTGATGATGAAGATTGAGTGGTGAGTCGGCTGTTGCGCGTATTCATGTTGTAGGCTACTGCTGTACTAGATGAGTGTTGTCATAGGAGGTGAGATGGACTTCTCCATGCGAGATCATTATATAAGCAATAGTGGCCATTTCAGCATCTATCTCACATTGCCGCAAGCGTTTGAAGGATAGAGAGTCGAGGTGATCTAGGATTTCATATTTATTGTGCATTAAAAATACGTGGGTATCATGTATCCAGAATGAATGATGGATGAGCCTCCGAAATCTAAACCTCCGCTTGAGTCATTTCACGTCCATAACCCGACAAAACCTTGTTCAGTAATTCTGCAACTGCAACAATGTTTTGCTGCATCTTCTCTTGATTCTCGCCCTTCCCCAGAGTGTTAAGCTCGCCAAAGAGCCAGACCTCTTGCATCTGCCGAATGAGGGTCGTCAAGTCCTCCGCTCCGCGAATCTGCCACACACCTTAGCTATCTCCGACCAAGCCTCCTTGCGACGGTTACGACATGAAAATTGAATATGGCTTACCAGAGCAGCTGTCTCAACATCAATCTCCAGTGCATTCAAAGCCGTCGAGTTTTGATCGGTCTTCTCAAGCTGCGAAGCGGAATAGCGGATTATGAGTGGTCGTGAAGGTCAGACCTAACAGCATGCAGGCGAACTCACAGAGGCAAGGCCAATCAAGTTTTCAAATCTTCTGATCAACTGCTGAGTGGCGGTATCGATGCGAGCTATTCAGTTAACAATCTACTTACAAACTAAGTAATTTCGCACGGGGTGGATCTACTCACCAAGAAGAGCCGGTGCGTTGCGCAAAGACTGGTCCATATCGGCAGCTCAGAGATGCATACTGCGGTCTCACTGCTAGTAGCTCGTGTCAATCTGCAGGAACGAGGTATTGCGATCCCGGGTGATAGACTGCAAATTACTGAAAGATCTCAGCAGCTAAGGTTCACCTAGAAAAGTTCCTAAGGTATGTGCACCTATCACGCTCGGGTTTCACAAGCATCTTAGGTGCTCTGCGGGGCACAGCCTTTTGTAGCACCACAACTACTCTAGCCTTTCCTCCGCACCAGAATGAGACAAGGTACCTACACGGAAAGGGACAATGTCGATCAATTGAGTCATATTTCCTTCATCTCCCAATTATCGTTCTCCAAAGTGCAGCTTCCAATGTTTCAAGGTAGAATTCATTGTGTCTGCAGGGCATATTCAAAAAGGCAAAGTCTGATTTAGGAACATTACTCTAGGCCGATCCGATGAAGCTGATTTCGTCTACCTACGAAGATTGCGAATGGCCAGCATCGTCAAATGGTTTGTCAGATCTCAGTAATCTTGCTCGCTCGGCTTATTGCCAGCTACTGCTCATTCCGAGTTGTTTTCCTCTACTTAGCCACTCAAATCCCTTACTCTTCTGAACCTGGTTGGAAAATGATTGGAGACACACCTACAATGTCAGGTCTCCTTTCCAGTTAGAAGCTCCAGTCTTGCATCGCCACTGCTCATGCTCATGCTCATGCTCTGCCCAGTTGTGCTTATCGATTATGCTCAGTCTTGAGCCGTGCTCACCACCTACTTAGTCTTACTCTGCGTCCCGCGCCTGAGAACCCTTCGCATTCAAGCCGTCCTTAACGAAATGCTGTTAAGTTTACGCGGTTAGCTTAGGGTCCAGCCTATCTCGAGTCAAACGCGAATCATTCTTCGTCCGCTAAGTTGCAGCTGAGTACGTATCCTGTACATTGTTATCATCTCATGGATAGAATTAAAATTTTGGGGAAATTACAAGTCTCTTTAAAAGATAACCAAAGATAAACGTACAACAAGAACCCATATTTGTCTGATATCTTACATAAAAGTCATCGCGTTCGGGCTCCGTTAACTACCAATCTCTTGAACCGCAATCATAGGATTCGGATCGTCGTCGGCCCCTTTCCAATCCTTATCATCCGCTGGTTCCCACATGAAGGGCCCCATGAAGTTGACTCTTGCTTTGATCGGATCCGACAGGCCGATGGCACAGTACAGTTGACCGTTTACGCCCGTGAAAGTCCGCTCTTCTATTGTGCTTTGTTAGCAGAACGATGTCAGTATCGCGGATGAACAACATACTCAAGCGGCGACCCATTTTCGTGAAGAAGAGATGGCCTTTTGTGAAATCAATCGCACAGCCTACAGTATCCCCAGGGTCGTATCCTTCATTGATGTGTATGTTTCTGGGCTCGTCGTTTGTGGAGAAAGATTGGCAGCAAGAGCCATCGTCCCCATGATAGCCCCAGCTATTAAGGCCATTGTGCTTATACACGCCTGGTATCCAGTCGCGTCGGAATCTCTCTGTAGGCCTGTAGAAAGATACTCCGAACGCTATTTCTCTGTATGTTAGGGTCAGCCTAATATTCGACAATGCTATGATAATCTCCGTCCTGACTTACGGTCGCTGATCAGGTGTAGCGGCCTCCTGGGTCTCGAGAGAGATTTCGTAATAGTATCTGTCGATTCCAGATGGGATTGGATGATCTGAGAAGAGCGTATGGCGAACTGTCACGCAGAGCATACCAGTCAGTAACATTGAAAACAGTCGTAGGCATCAGTGCAGCAGGGGATCACGAACGCTGATTGTTTTCGAACAAATTAGCAGCGCCTGGGGCTTGCCAGATCTCAAGTCCGTCCTCAGATACCATAATCTTCTTCTCGTTTGTCGAAGTCCACCTACTTGGTCTCATACCGAACACGCCATCGCGTGCCAAAAGCAGCAATTCCGCTTCTCTTCTGCCGTATTGCTTTGCGTGGTCAATCGCGGTCCAACCGTGCTCATCACAAGCATTTGGATCCGCTCTGGGCTCTCCAGGCTTCCTGTGGAGCAGGGCTTTCAGAATCGGCATGCATCCTTTGATGGCAGCAAGACGGAGGAGCTCGGTGTCTGCGACCGCCGCGTGATGGTTGGTTTCAATGAGCTGGAGAATGACCTCCTGGTAATTCTGATTTGTCGCGTCGTTTTCGGCCTTTTCAGCCCATCTTATATACGCTAACTGCAACGGAGTCTTGCCCTGCTTGTCTTGGAGATCGGTGCTCGCTCGATACGATAGAAGAAGCTCTACAATATCTTCATAACCCAGGTAAGCGGCTGCGTGAAGCGCACTCCGTCCTAGAAGTGAGTCTTGGGCGTTTATGTCGAGAGGGATGTGATGGTCGTCCTGGACTTCTAACAGCAACCTGGTGGCCCCAAGATTGCCGCTCCCGCATGCTTTACGAAGTGGAGTTTTGCCTTTCTTGCACGGCTTATCGATGACGGACGGATCTCTACTGATAAGCCGGTCTGCCATAGAGCGAACAGTATCAATGTCTCCATTGGCGCAAGCAAGGTAGAAAGGCGTACGAAGGTTATCGTCACCCAGGGTTGTGTCAGCGTTGTGATCGATCAAAAGAGTCACAACTTTTGCATGTCCGTTAGCGGCAGCATTATGGAGTGCAGTCCATCCGCTGTTGTCCTTGTCATGGACATCCGCCTCATGTCGGAGTAGAACTTCCGCGACCTCGACATTTCCGGTTCCGCTAACCTCGTACAGAGGCTGTTGAGAATCGGCGTCGTCCTTGTTCACCGATGCCTCGGCTTTCAAGAATGCCTCGAGCAGTTCGATACCGCAGTCATCTCGCCGCACGAGCTTGTGAAGCGGTGTCTCGCCGTTCTCATCTTCGCCGTTGATGTCGGCCCCGTTATCAACTAATAGCTGAACCATCGCAGGATCCGTGCCTCTAAACGCAAAATTGTGGAGACTATTGCAAGCCCATACGTCTTTATCAGTAGCATCAGCTTTATATTCCAAGAAGAGCGTTGTTGCCTCGACATTTGGGAACGCGAACAGCATCCAGAGAAATGGCGATGAAACTGCGTCAGTATCGTTGTTTGGGTTTGCATCCTTGTCTAGGAGCATTCTGCAAATCTCGATCTGGTTATTTCCGGGATTTAAGCAAGCAGCGAAATGCAAAGCATGTTCTCCCCTCGTCGTCCTGGTGAGTGGATCGGCTCCTTTCTCAAGTAGTCTTCGAGTCAGCTCCTCCAGTCCCATGCCTGCTACGAATTGGAGTGGTGTTAGGTCCTCAGGTTCAACGATAAAGTACCAATCCTGAGGTATCAGTTCTTCCATAATGCATTTCCTGAATGCTTTTGACTCAAAGAAACTTATAGCATTATTCCAAAGCTCCTCCCAGGCGTCCGGCTTGTCGTGGTCCCTCCAGAGCTTTTCAACTTTCTGTAGATGATATATGCACTGGCTGATCTCATATCGAACAGTCTTTTCCGCATCTTCTGCGGCGTCTCTAACAGCAACATAATCGCGCTCTTGAAAGTCGCTGTCGGCATCCGAATCGAGGTCTTCATCCGGCTGCCCCCCAACTTCAACTTCATTCGAAGGCTTCTGGTCGACAAAATCGTGATCCGATATGTCTCCGCTGACAAGTTCGTGGTTTATCGGAGCTTTGCCGTCTACGGAGGCCTCGTCATCTTGAGTAGGAGCCACATCTTCGGTTTCATCCAAGATTTGTGTACCGGGATCCTCTGACCTAGTTGTTGCATCCAATTCACCCGTATCTCCGACGGATCCTTCAGTCAAATCCGTCGTACCATTGGCATCGATGCTGTTCCCGCCAAGGTTTTCGGGGGAGGTTCCTTCCTCCTCTTGCTCTGCCGTCCCTTCCTTGGATTTGCCGCGGTTTTGATCATCATCAATGAACTTTTCATCCTGCGTGGCGGAGTTTTCGCTTTCGTTGGTAGGATTTCCGTCTTCTCTGACGGAAATTTCGCTCTGATCCGTGGAGCTTTCGTCGTCATCGCTATCGTTGAAGATGTATAAATTTTGGAAGATGGGTGAGTTCAGATGTTGCACTTGATCCTGTGTCAGTTTGGGTCCTACTAGAATACCGTATTCGGACATTGACAGTGTGGTACTCACGAATAGTCCGAGCTACCTGAAAGTGTCCGTCTCTTTCGGTTAATGTGAAGCCTTTGCTCGCTTCAGCCTTAGACCGGCACACTTCGCAAGGTATTTGCTGTACAGCTTCCTGTTGTTGTTTGACCGTCTCCTTCAAGAAAGAGTCCTTCACAATTGCGGGCTTGATCAAGCTGATCTCTCTAGTGTCCTTGACCTCCAGGAGGGTGCTACCAGCGACATGGATTTGCGACTTGTAGAATTCGACCTGGTCATCGAGAGCGCCCGACCTTTTCCATTCAGGATCACCATGCACGTAGACACGGCTGTAGGCATCTACCACTTCCTCGACCTTGACCATTTGCTTTCCATTTGCTAGCATGGCCCAGGTAAGGCAGGTTTTCAGGAACCCCACGTAGCTCGGGTCAATGCGAGCGAAGATTCTCGCATTCATGTCGAGGAGATCATTCGGCAAGGTCTTCAAATGGTCTTTAATTGGCCTTTGCCAGGGCTTTTGAAAGGTTTCTAGAGCTGGACGGACATAGCCGAAGCTTGAGTTGGCCTTCCGCGTGATCTCTTCGCATGCTTCTTTGCGTTCCGCTGTCGATAAGTCTGGGATGTTATTTAGCTTTGACTGAACAACATTGCGAATATCTTCTTGGTTTTGCGTTTCGATGTTGATTTTGGGAGAAACTTTTCCAAAACGGACGCTTTGAAAGCCGGATATAATGTCATCTTCTGGGCGGCCGGACATGAAGACCTTGATCGATATGTCATCCTTCAACTGCACACTGTCTGTGGTCTGAGGGTTGCCATCATTTTCGGCGTTTTCATTGACTTGGAGATCTGTCCGGGTGAGCTTTCGAATAGTCGAGATGAACCCGCGCCGTTCTCGATCTTTGCATTCATCTAGTGCGTCTATGACGAGGAAAATCCTCTTCTTGAGAGTAGACGCAACTGCTCAGAAGGCTTCGTCAAAAGTGGTGGCTTTGTCTTCATCTTTATTCCTTTCGGTTCCCTTATTGTCTCCAGATTCAAAGCCAGCAATGTAGCGCCTCAGCTTCGTTACATTTGTCGAGAGTCTCAAGGTTGCTTTTTTCCGCGTTGATATAAAGAGCATGCAGTGCCTGACGAAAAATGCGATCGGTCAGCTGACCATAATCGTCGCCGGTTTTGCAGAAGAAAAAAATCGTCAGGACATCATCCTGTTTCTCAGAATACTTTACTAAACTTTCAATGACCGAGGAAACCAGGACGGATTTTCCCATGTTACCCCCGCCGTAGAGCAGGAGCAAATCGCTCCTTGGCGAGTCAAACTGGGATCCAAACTCATCTTTGTTCCTTTTCAAAAGGCTCCAAGTTATGCGTACTACGCTGTCCATCAGAAAACATTGGGATGCGGAATATGACACCTGCCATTCACATGAATCAGGGGTTGCAACATGACTGAGCAGCATTTGCGACTACGCTGCAGCCGATAAAACCCTGCAATGTGTTCGTGGACCCGCGTGTCTTGTGAGAATGCAACTCACTGGTCTTGTTCTCTGCAACATATTTCCAAGCTTGATAGGAAAATTCCAGAATTTTGACGTACAGCTTCGTGACCTCCTCGATCACTTTCTCCTGTATCTCGCGGAGTTCTTCGGGTCCACTCGGCGTAGAAAACATCCTGGTGAAGAGGCGACAAGAAATCATAATGCCAACGATATCGGTACACCCGCTACCAAACACCTGCAGGGTCTGATAGTCGTCCTGGATTGCTGAAAGGACGATCGAAATGCCTGTCCAAGCCAGTCCGATGGACTCCGGGGCCGCTTTTACAGCAAGGTTACCAGCGCGTACGAAGATGTCAATCTTATCGAGAATCTTGGACAACACTTTGCCATACTGCTCGGAAAACTTTTGTTTCCTCTCCTGGCAAATCTTCTGCACGGATCGCTCACTCTCATACCTCTGGAGGAAGCGGTCGATCCGCTCCTGGCGGTGGTTGCTGTCTTCGCGGAACTGCTGCAGCGCCTTTGCCCATGCTTGAGACTCAAATACGGATACCTCTTTCTTTACAGAGGGGGTGGCTGGAGAGTAGGGTGGCGGCGCATCCAAGGGGATCTTTTCGCTAGTAGGCGGGATCAACAAGCTGGGGGTAGGAGCTGCCACTACGGCCGCCATTACGAAGGATACCGGCAGAGAACTCTAGTAATCACCTAAAAGACATTCACAGCGAGGTTTACGAAGGGAAAACGGAAGACCAGAGACGAGATGTATCAAATGCTTCGAAGGTAAGACGCCATCAAGAGAACTGTCCAGCTGAGAATGGGCCCCAGCGACCTTTTTGGGATGCGGGGTGGTATTGGCTTCAGGGGCAAGATATCAGCCTCGTCGTCTCCTTTTCTTTCTGTCCAGTGAAAATGCAGTTTGCCCAAGGCTGTTGGAGATCAGTCTCGCTCTCCACACGGCGTGTTCTCGGAGCAGCCGACAGTTCCGGTGAACCATTTGGTATTAGTGCTGCATATTATTATTAGCCGTACAACGGGAAGTTGAGTACCGTACCTATAGTCCTATAGGATACCTCCGTATCATGAGTACGAAACCTCTAGGTAGCGTGGGTAGCGTGGGTAGATACCTGGATTGGTGGCGGCCGCTAGCGTAGAGGAAGGACCGATCGACCGCCCCGCGCACTATGTCAGGTGCACCCAATCACTCCATCACCCATGGCCACGGGTCGGCACGGTCAGGAAAAGCTTGTCAAAGAACCTTTTTCCTACCTTGCCTCAGATGATAGACGATAGTGGCCCCTAATCAGTTGTTCAGAGCAGACCATGCCCGTCGCGATGTTGCCCTGAGCTTCTGGGGGCAAGCTACGTTCAGAGAGGTGCGGATGCTCATATGTTCATCCACGAATGTCGAAGCCGGGGGCGGTTGCATTGCAGTTCCCGAGGTGCGACGATGGAAGCGGAGACAATTCGATACACTGCGTGGCAGCTGTGCTTGTATCTAGCCACATTTTCAAGCTTGAAGGCTCATAACGGAGAGTGATTTAAGAAGACAGGCTAGAGTCAAAAGTAAAATACCCTGAGTCACTTCTTAGCTTTGCAGTTCCAATCTCCATTGCACAACTTGCGGAACCGCAAAAAACATCTCCACGCAGATCTGTTGCATTGAAGTCACATCAGTCGTTCTTTCCCATCTACTCATATCTCCTACGTTCATTTCATGAAGTTCACGCTCACTTCAGGAAGTCGTTGACATCATGGGCCCAACCGTCCCCATCCCCGTTATTTACCTCCTGGAAGACTTCCCCCCGGCCGCAATATCCCACTGTCGCACACTCTTCAAGATCATTGACTCGAGCGACCCTCAAATGGAAAACTGGCGCGGAAACGCCTTCGCCATACTAATACGCGAAAAGACCATCTCTGCCGAGGACATCAGTCAGGCATGCAGACTGCGCGTCATTGGGAAGCAGCGCGTGGGCATCGGCATTGGCATCATCGACCAAGACGCCTGCGCCAAACGCGGAACCCCCATCCTCAACACGCCCGGTGCGAATACTCAGCCCGTCGCGCAGCTCGTGCTCTCTCTGATCATGCCCACCGCGCGACAGCTGCGGACGATCTCGATGAAGCAGGCTGCGGGCGAAGAAGTCCGAAAGGAGCATTTTTCAGGTATCTATGTGCAATGTGGAGGCTTCCGGGAAATTGGAGGCTGTGGGCTTCGTAGTCCACTTTCTCGAAGCGTCCGGGTAGTTGCAATCGCTGTAGAATCTTGGTAATATAGTCTTCACTTTAACATTGGTAAGGTATTAGACGAACGGTACGTTGATAAGTTTCTGTACAAAAGTGGAACAAAGCGGAATTCCGACATTCTATCAAGATACTGGACGCCAGCTCCACAATTTTCCAAAGGGCCTGTAGCTCCTTGGCTATACAAGTTCTTAACCTATGGTTGGAGACTCAAAGTATTGGCCCATCAAGAATCTAGTTGAAGACCACTTAGTTGAATCAAGATCTCGTCCCCAGGGGCAAGATCATCCAAATCATGGACCGCGGCTTCTCCGTTCCCGAACAATTTACTCATCAAAGCCACCGCCGCCATCCTAAACAGCTAATCCAGATTTGTGGTTCTACTCATCGATGCCGCGGAAGGTGTTGTTTTTGACTCGGCCTATTCAGCGGCCTTTCCGGTTCGTTCGTTGTTGTATTGTAAAAAGCATCAGAAGGTAGAGGCTTATACTGAACAGTTGCGTTTCCTTCATGATATGTGGAAGTCGGAGATCCGACAGTTTGATAAGTTGGTCCAACTTTAGTCTTTCCAATGGCAATGTCAAATCCGTTGATTGCTCGTTTTACCATCTCCATTGAGACAAGAGGTTGATGGAATGGCGCAGAGCGACCACTCTCAAAGATTCGAACAAAACTAAATTTGCCAACTTGTTTTACTTGACCATGGACAATGTCATCATCAGTGGTGATATTGACAAAGCCTGCTTTTTCGAAACCTGGAACACCTATCTCTTCAGCGACAGCATACCTATGCTACGTCAGACAGGCTCGACCGCATTTCGTACTGGACATCTACTTACCCGCCGATCCAGTTGCACTCAAAGTCGGCGTCTGCAAAGTACATGACGATAGTGAGGTTTGCTGCTATCAGGTCTCGCATGTCTTGGATGATAGATAAAACACGCGAATCGTCCCCAGTATCAGAGAATGATTGACTGACGGAGGCGCTGTCTGATGTGTAGTTGACGTAGGCACCGATGGCTTTCTACGACCATATTAGCAGCGGGATTTGCTCTCGACACGGTATTCACACTTGGATTCTCTGTGTTGAGATAATCGGCGTGCCAATCTGGCGGAATTGGATCCGGACTGAGTTCGCGTACATCGTATACATCTCGGTGGAGGAAGTCTTTGTAAATAGCTTCGATCTCATTTGAGCAGAAGTTGTCAGCATCTTGGCACACATCTTGTCTACCGGTATTGTAGCACTGTAAAGTCTGATCGCGGCAGTTTCCAGGGCCATATATGGCATTGTACATCATATGTGCATGGTCTTTGTCAAGTAAAATGTCGTAAGTGTTACCAGGGTGTACGGAGAAGTTATAGTAGGCCTCATTTTGGATCAACGGATCGTACCATCCATTCCCAATAAGCACACTCTCCAA
This sequence comes from Trypethelium eluteriae, assembly GCA_021030925.1. Taxonomy (NCBI): domain Eukaryota; kingdom Fungi; phylum Ascomycota; class Dothideomycetes; order Trypetheliales; family Trypetheliaceae; genus Trypethelium; species Trypethelium eluteriae. Next base: position 22,494 of record JAGFMJ010000416.1, read on the forward strand.
ATTGATCTCCCTTGCTGGCGATGAAGCGTTGAAGAGCCTCAAATTTTAATCCTTGAAATATTTCGCGAAGACTGGCCCGTAATGGCCTCCGTATGATTCAGTCGCGAAGTGGAATCCGTTTCGCGCATACTGTGGGAATACGCCCATGAACCCTTGCAAGGTCTTCCAGACGTTGGGGGCAGCGTCAACTGTAGAGTTTGCAGTAGTCGTTTGGTCGGCACGGGAATACGTCCCGCAATCCCAGTCTAATGCCCAGTCAGGGCACGTGTTGTCGGGAAGGTTGCCGATTGTATCTCCCTCCGGACCTACGTAGCCTGGGGTAGGGACACTGTATGAGAGCCCCGTTTGTATTGGCTGATCAATGAATATCATGTTGCTAAACTCGTTCCAGCTATATGGGTTGTTATTCACCTCGATGCTGGAGTTAATCAAGCAAGGGCCTAGAGGTTGAAAATTAGTGCAGAAACTTGGTTGCACCGCAAGTAAGACTCACCTAGCTCTTGCCAAAGTTCGTACATTGAGCTTGCTCCAGGCCCTCCTGATATCCAAAGTGTTAGAGGGGCTGTCGTAGGATCGCCATTGCGAGTCTCAAAAAACATCCAAAACATGTGTTGATTTTCGGCAACATCGGCGTAGCCGGAATATGATTTGACACCTGGATTGAGTTCACAGATTCCTGTTGGTACTTCTTTGTATCGGACATCGACACCTGCATACCCCGTCTTCTTGATGAGATCGTTGGGAGGGTCTACAAATTGGCCTTCTCCGAGAGTTGCAAATAATGCGAATAGTCCGACGAGTGGTAGGCTTAGAATCTTTCTTAGCGGATATCTGAACAATTGGACGGGTCACATACCGAATGGAAGACATCTCAACACAGAAGAAAGAAAGAGAAAGCTGGGTTCCTGATGGTTCGCATATGCATATGTACAGTGGTTATTTCTACGTGACAAAGTCTCCGGATTGCGTAGCGGTATTCTTCTCCTGGTCCACTTCAGCTGTATATTGATCATGGAATGAGAACATGAGACAATGTACTGAAAGCATTTCACAGCCCACATCAGGTACGAGATGATTACTTTACCCTATCCCAGAATCGGAAGTCGTTTTTCGTGACGACCTGCACCGCCTACGCGCGACCGACCACAAGCGCTCATTCTGACAGGGGAAGGTTCATGAGGATTAAACGCATTACGATTGTAGGAGGATCAGTCAAGGAGGGTTTTCACGATTCGACAAATCATAAAGTTCCTTTTGAGCCGCATTCCTTTGAGCTCATAACTGAATTCTTATAGACTTTCACAATCATCAGCGCTAGCGGTTGGCTGTGCCTTGATCGTGACTGTACCGTAAATGCTATCAACTACGATATGCGGTCTCTTTCCTTACAAATGCGAATACACAGCCGCCATTTGACGCGTCAAACGAAGGCGAGAGGCATAATCTTGAGCTTTCTGTTGGCTCGTCTACCCGAATCGACCAAGTGAGTGGTGGCAATGAGAGCTCTCATTCAGGGAAGAGCCGGTCGAGGGAGCGCCGAGTTTTCGACGAAAAAGCCTTGTTCAAGTCAGGGGTCGGAAGCATAGCCTGAGTATGGAATAGACTCGTGTATTCCATGATCAGGATCTTTAGGATTGAGTTTAATAGCATTACGATTCTGGCTAGATTAAACCCACTCTTGACCACATTAGGTCTAGTTTCCACCTCTCTTACGATATGCGGTAGCGAGCTGGAGGCTGTATTGGTTTGTTCGGGCCTCCAAGACAAAGGTTTCTTAGGTCTGCCCATCAAAAGGATCTGTAGCCGTCGTTCTTTGAGTATCTCAGCGCACCGTGGTATCCGAGCCGTAGAAAGCCAGGTGTACAACCCTCGCTAGCTGTTGAGGGAAGTCAGCATCGCCACCTGCAAAATATCTCGAGCCATCTCTTGGCAATGGCGCCCGACGGGGTAGTACCCTAAAGTCCCTCACGAAATGAGCCAGAAGGAAACCTGCTAATAATGTAACCGACAGGAAGGAAGAGAATTTGGATATTAATTAGCTTGATTTTACTTTCTTTCTTTCTTTCTTTCTTTCTTTGATTCCTACTCCCTTTCAGGTCACACTGGCCTATGAGGGGATCTAGCTA
>JAGFMJ010000417.1:0-24498 GCA_021030925.1 Trypethelium eluteriae
ATGCTGAAGTGGAGGTGGTGGAACTATTTTGAGGTGTGCAGGTGGTGCGCCCGTGCAGGTGGGGAGGAAAACTCGTACACCAAGTAGCGTTGCATCTTGATCATCATCGTGTGGAAGTGTTCCTGCCTAGAGCAGTATAGGATTCAGAAAATTATCTGCCCCACCCAAGGCCATTTTGACATCAAAACGACCTTCGGTGTTTCGACAATCCCCGCACTCAAAAGCAAGGATGTGGACTTCGTTCGTGCTCGAACTCAGGGACTCTTCAGCCTACCTATATGACGCGTGGCAGTGTCTGACGAAGAAAGACGTACGGTATCTCCCAGCTACCAGACGTGATTCGAACTTATCTCGTGATCCTCCAGAAGGAGACGCCCCTGTACGGCAGCTAGCTTAATTACATGATACAACAATCTTAATTGGTCAACAGTCTAAATGAAATAGCACCGCAACGTCCGTACCAAGTGGCAAGAACCACAACCAGGATACCGATTTTACATCACCACGAGGCTTGGGGCACATCTCAACCAATGAACTTGGTGCACGTGCTCCACAGAGGATCCTTCTTCAGAAACTCCATCTCATGCTCATTCAAGCAGACCAGCAGGTTCAGGTCGCCTGAAGCCTCGGGCGGATAGAAATATAGTGTGCCGGGGATAGGCGTCAAGTTGGGTCGTCGAATATATTCGGGGTATCCAAGAGCGCCAAATTTGAGCACGAGCGCAGCCTGTGCCATTGACGAGGACGAAATGTCCAATGCACGATTGAACGGCCCCGTGTAGGCCAGCGTCGTCTTATCTGGGACGCCAGCAATATATGTGGCATAGCTCCGGACTGCGTGCTCGTTATTGACCTCATTCAGGCTCTTGCGCAGACGCGACGCGATCGCGGACAGCGGCAGATCTACGAGCTCCTGATATGTCAACCACGTCGGCGCGAAGTACACCATCTGGCCCATGTACGAGGTTGGCACGCCCAACACACCTCGGGGGTCGATGCTGCGAGAGAATTTGGATGTTGCGCGAGGATCCTGGCCCTTGGTGATGCGAGCTTGGGCGAGACATTTCCAGTAGAGCGCACTAACGGCATCTCCTGCAGAAATGAATGGCACCGCCGAATCATTGCCCTTGGGGTCGGTCGCCATCTGCTTGAGCGAGGGCACCGTCTTCCTGAGGAAGCGAATCTGTGCCCACTTGGCGGGCGCCAGTGCAGGCGGAGGCGTGGAAGAAGCCGGTGCAGCTTTGAGATAATTATGATCGCGAATTGGCTCATCGGAATGGTAGAGAGGGACGACGGTGCTAGGATCCCGATTTCCCTGTTCGATGGCTTCCTGAGGGATTGACTGCCCGTTCAGGACCAATGCGAGGAGACCCACGACCTGGAAAATACCCGTACCGTCCATGACATTGTGCTGGTTCGAAAATGTCAGGAGTGCGCCATGGCGGATGAAGTTGATAGTAATCAGGCAGGCCGGAGCGGGGCCCATCTTCGCTTCGTCGTAAGTCATTGGAAATCCAGGCACCGGGCAGATCAGGTTGCCGTCGAGCATCTGGACAGCACACTGCGCTTGCGAGAGCTCCTCATAGCTTGGGCACAGCTCTGCGCAGTCTCTCACTCTCAGCAGTCGATTGGGCGGTAGATGGTTAGGCCAGGGCGCCACGCGAAATGTACCTGAGTATCCAGGTCGTATATCCTCGTGGACGACTTGCTGCGCGAGCCAGGGGATGGCGGCCTCGATCTTGGCTGTCGCCTCTTCAAGGTCTCTGACAATTGAGTCGCGAGTCGCGTCATCCTCTATCTTGAATAGAGCTGTGCCATGGTTATATGTCTTCAGTTGCGGGAATTGGCCCATGACATTTTGGTAGACTGGCTCAAGAGACATGATCGAGCTTGGGACAAGTGCAGCTTGAGCAATGCTGTGACAAAGCAGGACTCTATTTTCTTGCTTGCAAAGGAAGTTATATGTGTGACTCGAAGCAGAATTTCCACGGCCGCAGAGCAATTCGACGATAGTTAGGGAGAGAAGGTCCGAATCCGTGCTCAGACTTACCCAGGTTCAGATGAGCCATCGACTTCTCGGAGTTTTCTCCTAACCACAGCGAACGCGTGCACCGATAGGTATTGCTCAATTATGTCGTACTGAGTGCTCTATGCCAAGTTTGCTTAGGGCAGGTAAACTTACGGAGTATTCCTGCAATACCCCTGACTGGCGGGTTTGGAATGGTCTGGGGGAGTTACCTTCGGAGTATCATAATTCTCGATGCTCCCATTGAAGGATATACATGCTAGGCCTGCACCAATACACTGCGGCATCTCACCGTTATTAATGGCGCCGAGGAGGTTGCTTTTTGCAGTATACTGCTAACAGCTCTCTTCGCTGGCTTGACCGAGCCCTAAATTTGTGGTCTTTGCTCATCGCTTACATTGGTCCCTCCACCCCAGTTGCTTTTGTACTCTTTCTGTGGAGTCTTTGGTTGTTCCGAATCACAGGGACTGAACTTGACATGGCAACTGCCAATTGGGGTGCTTGTACCTTGAGCGCATGTGGCATTCCGCTCGGCATCTTCAATTATCGACCCTCTTTGGAGGCAAATAGCGTTTTCATCGCCATTTTCGGCCTCAGTCTCGTGGTTCATGCTTTTCAGAAAGTCAAGTACCATGAATGGATATTCGGAGTGCTCATGCTACTTGGGTGCGCTTGCGAAATGATTGGGTACGGTAGGCATATTATCATGTACCATCATCCATGGAGCTCCGCTGGTCTCATCATGCAAATTGGTGACTCTCGCACCTCCATGCATCAGTCTCCATACGCTGACTACATATGGGCAAGTTTGCATCACTATTGCTCCCTTCTTCATGACAGCAGCCATTTACGTCACCTTGTACAAGAGGTACGCTGCCGCTGTCAGAACGGACCCTGCTTGTTAACTTCATAGCACTGATCAAGGTGTGTAGTATCTTGAAGTTCTCTCCGACAAGTTACGATTCAGGCCCTCCCTATATTACCAGATCTTCATCCCCTGTGACATCATCTCTTTGGTCCTCCAGGCAGCAGGAGGAGCTATGTCATCGCAGTTCGATGGAACGTCGCAGAACGGTGTGGATATCGGTCTCGCTGGTCTATCTTTCCAAGTACTCACGCTGCTTGTCTTCATCTGGTTGGCCATTGACTACAGCCTCCGCTATCGCCAGCGTGTACGTGGTGCAAGGACTGGTCTCGATGCAAGATTTAAAATCTTTCTGTTTTCCTTGAGCTTCGCAACAATTTTTATCTTTATCAGATGCGTTTATCGCGTCTATGAGTTCAGCGACGGTTATCACGGACAAGCTCTGCACGATGAAGGCCTTTTCATAGGATTAGAAAGCTGGTTAGTGTCCTGTACTTCTGCCGCTACACCACTGCTAACTTTTGCGAAGTATGATCACATTGGCCGTCTTCGCGCTGAATGTCGGTCATCCTGGCCTCGTTTTCAACGGCCCGAGAGAGACCGCACTTGATGATCATCCGAAATGAATGGAACGTGCAGTCGAGAGCGCCCTTGACCGCCCCACATGGGAGTGCTGTGGAGCGCAACTTCACCTTGTACAGGTCAGGCTTGGCAGGGACAAGCACACTATATCAGTAATCGAAATATTACTTCCACATCTCTACTAGGCTCTCAATGCTGAATAGCCGGCAGCTGCCATTCTCTTTATCGTTAGATGCTGGCCGTGATCGAGACAAAACCACCCGCACTTATGTAGACTCTGTTTGAATTGCTGCCGACGCGTTCAAGCCCGATGCTAAACAACTAGCGTTCCTGCGGGTAATGAAATAAGTATTTCGAGCAGGGTCTACTTCAGAGAGTTAGCATTCGCAATGCAAATAGCATCTCATATATATCTCGCAAGATGGGACGTGCGGAGTTTGACGGACACGCGACGGTATTTGCACAAGACCAACTAGTATACATGGCCCAGACACAAACGAGTCCGGCTATGATGATGGCGGTCAGTCTTCCAGTCAGCGCAGCAGCAGACGCGTGACTGCGCTTTTCGTCAGAGATGGAGACCCAGTTCCACCGCCCGGTATTCTGTAAATTGGTGCACGTGCTTCAGATAGTCAAAATAAAATCCGTGAAGTTTACTCTTTATTTTGGAATAAAGCTTATGTAGCCGTGGAAATAGACGCTGCTGATTTTAACGGCAGGCCAAAGGCTGGGCAACTCGGTGGTCCGGCCAGCTCGGCGGTTAATCATGTTGATGCAATAAAAATCATCAACCATTTCAAAAGAAAGAAATGCCAAATCGCAAGTCTACATTGAGGAGGATGGCATTTCGGAGGTTCGCGGCCAACCAACGATTTTTTTGGTTAAATTATAGTGTGGGCTGAAGGCGAAGGGCGTGGCCTTAAGACTACCTACCTTACCGCGGCTGGAGGGTTCCTCAACTGATAATTAATACAATGTTACCTCAGTTTAACTGTTATGACCATGTTGGCCCATGCTAAGGCAGTGTTGACACGGACTAACAAGGTCATAACAGCAAAGTCAAAATAACATTGTATTAATTACAAATTGAGGAACCCCGCAGCCGCCGTAAGGTACTATACTAGTAGACGTGCGGTCCGACTCGGCCACCATGTGTTGGTCGAATCATCCTTGAAGCGATAGATGAACTTTGAACATCATTGTGACCATGCCCGCAGGCTCTTGCATGACATTTCGAAGCTACTTCCGCTTGAGTGACCAGTCTAGCTTCGCAACGTCATCCGCATCAGTGCCTTGGATGCTGAAGCTCATATCGGTCATGTGTCGAAACAGAGAGACTCACGCATTATACACTCAGCATTGGCGCGCAGCTCGACGCCAATCTCAATCGATCAGGGCCCAAAGCCGCTTCCTCTACGACAGAAGCGCTACATCGATGTACGTGCTCTTCGTTGCCACTTTTTTGGCGAGCGTGGATAGAGATGCACTCTGCATGATGTCGAAGATGGAAACCTCGGCTCCGGCACGCAAAGCTAGAAGATTGCGCACTTCAACGGCAACGAGTGAGTCGACACCCAGATCCAACACCGAGCTGGCGGGGTCAACCCCAGCTGGATCAATCATGAAGATGTCCGACAGCTTCTGGATGAGAGTGTTCAGAACGGCCTGAACAGCTTCCTGTAGAGTTGCAGCGGCCATCAGCACCCCTCCAAGATCACTGGACGCAGTCTTGACGGCCACGTTGGCGTCGCTGTTCTTCGGACGGCGAGGAATAGACCAGAAGCGAGCGTCCAAGAATCCGTCCAGATTTGTGCCGTTGGCCCCAAGGAGCATCTGTTCCTGCGGATTAGATGTGATGGACGACTCGATCGCTATCATGACGTCTTCCTCTTCTAGCACGTGGCACCCTTGCTTACGAAGTCGTTCAAATTGGTCTTTGTGATCAACCAAATAACCAATAGAGTTGATGACACCCAAGTCAATAGCAGCTCCATGCAAACCCTTGTTCACCCGGTGCCGCGCAAGTGCGTCTTGAAAAGTATTGCCAGCTGCATAATTGCTCTGACTGGCGATACCGACGACGCCCGAAAGAGAAGAAAGCATGACAAAAAAGTCAACATTGTCGCGTTCGAAGGCTTTGTGGAGGTTCCAGCTTGCTTGGACCTTGGGACGTAAAGCCTTACGAAAATCATCGGGGCTCATCTGTTCCACAATAGAGTCCTGCAGAAGGTCGTCAGTGCTCGTTCATCCCTTTCACTCCTGTTCGCATACCTGAAGAACCATGGCGCCTTGAATAATACCCCTGATTGGAGGCATTTCCTCTTTACATTTACTAATCGCTTGTCCAAGGGCATCTGCGTTCGAGACATCGCATCCGATGGGGAGGAGCTTGATGCCCGCAGTGGAAAGTCCTTTGACAAAACCATCGAATTTTTTGTTGGTGTTTGCACTTCGTGAAAGCACAACGATATTCTTGGCCCCGCGACCAGCCATCCAATGGCAGATTGACCGACCAATACCGCCGAGTCCACCAACGATGAGATAGCTAGCATCCGCGCGCAATTTTAGGGTGTCTCTACATTTCAGAGCCTATTGAAGTATCAGCCATCATGATTCATGCTCGAATTGTGACCTGACTTACCGGTACTACTTGATCAGACTGCACCGACAGAACGATCTTGCCCATGTGTTTGCCGGCTTGCATTAGACGGAATGTCCTCTCAATGTCGTCAAGGGGGTAGACAGTTAAAGGCTCAATTGTACGGATGGCCCTGTTGCTCAACAAATCCATAATGGTTGTCATTGCCTTATGGACCTTTCCGCCGCGGAATTCTTCCATTTGCAGCAAATCAAAGGAAGAAAATGTCACATTGCGTCGAAAAGCTTCCATTTCCAAGAAGCGATTGGACTCCAGGTCTTTCTTTCCGATTTCCACAAAACGACCAAAGCGGGCAAGGCAGTTGAAGCTGGCTTGGAGTAGAGGTCCTGCCAAAGAGTTCAGGACGACGTCGACACCGTAGCCGTTCGTTTCGATCATGACATGATCCGCGAATGATACATCCCTGCTGGAAAAGATATGGTCGTCACTCAGGCCAAACTTCTCCTTGACGAAGCTTCTCTTAGCTTTGGTTCCAACGGTAACAAAGACTTCTGCACCAAGGTACTGTGCTAGCATAACCGCTGCCTGACCGACACCTCCAGACGCACCATGAACGAGCACCTTCTCCCCCGGCTCAAGATGTCCAAGGTCGAAAAGAGTTAAATAAGCCGTGGCGAACACCATAGGTAAGGAGGCTGCCAGGTCGAAGCTCATGCTATCGGGGATGTGCACGGTGTTCGTCCATTCGGTGTGGACGGTGTTGGCAAAATGACCTCGCATCAAGGCCGCGACTCGGTCACCAGTCTTGAATCCCTGTGCGGCAGCTATTAGACCGGTCTTTTTCACTAGACCAGCGCATTCGAAACCCATAGTGGTGTTATCGAGCTGGCCCATAGCTGTCATGACATCACGAAAATTAACACCAAAAGCTTTTGGTTCGATTACGAGACAGTCATCTGGCAGAAATTCGGTATCCTCAGTTTCAGAGACGAAGGTTAGGGTATCCAACAGACCAGGCGTACCAACAGCCAGGCACAAAGAATGACCAGCTTTGCAGAAGGGCCGTTGCTCAATCTTTAGCTTTGCACTGCCGCTGCGGAACAAAGCTTCGTTCCTGGCTGCATCCTTGAAGTACCGAGGGACAAAGATTTTGCCTTGACGCTCAGCGTATTCAAAGTCGGCAATCGACGTGGAGTAATCAAAGACTACACGGTAAACATTCTCAAGGGCGGCAGTCGATTCGGCGGACCAAGGGTCGCGAGCAGGGTCCAAGTCAAGGTTCACAGCTCGTTTGCCCTGGTATTCCTCGCGAAGGGTGCGCAAGAAGCCCAGGCTGATGCTGCCGTAAGGGTCTGCCACATCAAGACGTCCACCACAGCTTACCCAGAGCAGAGCCTTGGATTTGGTCGAAAGCGATTTGATGGCAGCAAATTGATCATCCGTTGGATTCCCCATTTGAAAATCTGCGAGTTCACCCAGGAAGATACAAATCTTGCCGTCAACATCAAGATCGTCAATGTTCTGCATGACAGGAGCTGCGCCAGTGATGTCTGCTATTCTGCTTTGTAAAGTGCTGAGCCATTCAGTTGGTAGCGGTATCCTGCCAGTCACTATTGCGACCTCAGAGTCATAGCGCGATGCCGTTGGGGATACAGCAGTCGCCATGATCGTGCTAAAGTTGTAAAACTTTTCGTCATCGCAATCGTGGATCTCCACGTCCATGCCACCAAAGCCTGATTTCAACAAGACCCGGTCCCACATGTTGATGGACAGAGAGGGGCTCGATTGTCGTTCCTTCTCCTCGCCTAAAACGCATCTATCAGCGAAATTCATTAGACTAGCAATATGCAAAGGGCAACTCACTAAGCCACCATCCTGGCAACAGACCGAAAGTCAGCAGAAGTGGGATCGGGTCCCGTGTTGTCTCGAACACAAACAATTTGCCTCCTGCTCTAAGTAATTTACGTACATTAGCCATAGTATGTTCTATATTCTTCGTTGCGTGCAACACCTGGCAGGCAATGACCATGTCATATGATTCTTCCTCAAAGCCCTGCTTGACAATGTCATCTTCAATATCGAGCCGCTTGTACCGCATCAGGTTGGGCCAGTCCTGAAACTTCTTTCGTGCAGCTTCAAAAAAGCCACTTGAGATGTCGGTAAAATCGTACGACGCTGCCTGACAGCCACGGCCTGATGCTTCAGATCCGAGATTATCGAGGACGTGCTTAGTCGTGCATCCAGTACCTCCACCGACCTCGATGATACGGGCTCGTGGGTTCTTTATGGAAGCTTCTTTGACCAGTTGGGCAAGTTTGCGGCTGCTGCGATCCCATTTGAGGGCATCCTCGTAATACCGGTGTAATAAATTGTCGTCCATCATGAGTTCCAGTGGTGTGACCTCATGGCGCAGTATCTTAACTAACTTGGGTCCAAGGTGACACACCATCTCACCATCAACACTTGCTTTCCGAACTTTGGCAGCCAACGCCGTGCGAACCTCCACAGAGTCTTCGAGCCATTTGTTGCTATCGGGTGCAAGTTCGTTGAGGCTGGCACGCTCCACTTGCGTCTTCATCCAGCCCAGATACTTTGCGTGGTACCATTCCAGTTGAGCGATGTCGGTTTCAGTCAGGCTTTTGACTGTAGCTGCAATGTAGTGCAGACTCACACGGGCGAGATCTGTCATGATCTGTCCTTCGGCTGGATCAAACGGCGTTTGGAGTTCGTGTTTAAGCTCCAACGCGCTCATGAAGGTTATGTCGCGCTTCCACTCAATAGTGGCAAGCTTGTCGACTTCGTAAATGTCTGCCGGTTTCTGAGACGTTGCGATGCCAATTGCCTTGAAGGTGAAGTCCTCAATTGCTACAATAGGTTCGACAGAGGTGATATCCTCGACATCCTCGAAAAGAGCAATGTCGGTGGTGTAAGTCTCGGAGCGGGCTTTGGTGATGTCGCTAAACGCCTTCAAAGAGGTTCCCGCCTTTGCGAAGGGGTTCTCACGAAGCCGCAAGCGCTTGATGGTATGCGGTACTAAGGGAAGAGACAGCTTGAAACCGGACTCCGGCGTGGCAATGAACGCGCTGTAAGACGCCTGAAATAGTGTGTCTAGTGTCGTTGGATGAATGGCATGAGGATGTTCGTGATTGTAGGGCATTGTAGCTGCTGTATTGACTACCTCGATTGTTGTCAGGGATCGGGCCTCGCAAGTGTGAATGCTTTTCAAGCCTTGAAATAACGGCCCGTGGTGGATACCTGTAGTCCGCACAACGGCGTAAAAATTGTTCACGTTGGCCTGCTTCCAGTAGTCGCCGACCTTTCCAAAGCGTTTCCGTTTGGCGCTCACAAATGAATTACAGGGCTGTAGTGAGGGTTCATCGACGCTGGAAGTATCCGTTTCAACCAAGATACGGCCTGTACAATGTTCCATCCACTCGTTGTCGCCACTAACAGAGCAGAGCTGGAAGTCTTTCCAGCCGTGGGCATACAAAGTCTTGTCACTGCAAGAACGCAGTGTTAGTTGTACCTCAACGCCCTTTGCATCATCGGGAACAAGCAGGCCTTGGGCCATCTTGATGTCACGGAGCTCGTATCCGAGTATGCTCTTATTCTCGTCACGCGCCAGCTGAGCTCCGGCTTCGATTGCCATGCACAGGAATCCCGCTCCAGGATAGACAACGTCAGTCTGAACAACGTGGTCAAGCAGCCAAGGCACGTCTGCTATGCGGATGACGTGGCGCCAGGAGGGGGCTTTAGTATTGGTTCCAGGCGCATATACACCCAAAAGATCGTGGACCTCGTGGGAACGGTCTCTCAAAACTTTGTTCAAGCGCGGTTCGCCCCAATGCTTGACCGAGTGGTTCCACGGATAGTGTGGCAGATCATGGAGAACATTCGTCTTGGGCCTTCCGAACGGGAAATTCACCGCATCCATGTTGAGAGGACAGCCAGCCTTGAGCAAATTCGATGCCAGAGCTTGAATAGTATCAAGGGCAGAGCTCTTGCGGACCAGAGTTGGAAAGAATTCTATGGTGGCAGACTTGAAATCCGCCTGCGAAATGATCTCTTGAATAGGTCCGGAAAGCGCAGCGTGAGGACCGACTTCGATAATAATGTCCACAGCACTTGTTGTACTCTCTGGACCGTTATAGCACATATTGCGAAAGGCCTGCGTGAATGAGACAGGGCTAACCAAACTGTTGACCCAATGTTCAGCGCTGCTTATGAGCAAGCCCGACGTTTCTTGTTTGCCTGTCGTCGGAGAAGAGAAGACGATTTCGCCCGTCATGCTGTCTTCTGGTACCATCACCTTGGACAGCCAGTCATGATAGGGCTTAGCAATGGCTTGCATATGGTGAGAGTGGTATGCACAATCGATCTTCAAGCGTCTAGCAAAGAGGCCATCGGCCTTCAACAGTCCTTCAAGCTCCTCGATTCCAGTCGCATCTCCAGAGACAGTGATACTACTCGGACTGTTGTAGCATGCAATAACAACTTGACCATTAGTGAGACGATCTAGGTATTTGATCGCGTCATCTGGTCCCAGGCCAACAGCCATCATGCCTCCCTTGAGAAGGCCGGTCGTTGCTTGACCTGCGTGCTTACCGCGAGCGAAACAGATGACCATCGCGGTACGCATGCTGATTGCTCCAGCAGCATATGCCGCTGGGATTTCGCCGCTTGAGTGGCTCGTGACAGCGATTGGAGTGATGCGCCAGGACTTCAAAAGCTCTACAAGTCCTATCTGGACCGCTACACTCAGAGGCGTACTCAATTCGAGTTCGTTGACTCTCGAGGTTTCAGCACTTTTCAAGAGTTCATCTATGCAAAAGTTATCAGCACATGTGGAATCCTACGGTGTGGCAACACTCATACCCATGAGCAACCAGTTTGCACCTTGGTCACGAAGGTATCCTTCACATTCCAGAAGTGTTGACCTGAAGATGGGGTAGGCGGCAATCAGCTCGCGACCCATTGCAAACCATTGAGCGCCCTGACCGGTAAAGACGAAGCCAATGTTGCATTTCGATGCAGCCTTCTTCGGTTTCATCTGCGGGCTTTGGAGTGCGCTCACCAAGTCTGAGATGCTCTTCACGCTGGTCGCCGCACGCCAAGGAAATTTAGAGCGACGCTGGCCTAGCGTATAGGCTAGACTGTCCAGGTATGCTTCTCCATCGTTGAGATCGACAAGTGACTCTAGGTATTCCTTCAGGTTGGTGGCCATTACCGTGACAGCTGGTTCATCCCTGGCACTCAAGGCGATGACACGAGGTCGCATGTGCTCGTGCCAGCCGTTCGTAGCTGATGGCAGACCGAGGGACTTGTACCGATGCCCCTGCGATACAAGAAACGAGGGAAAACTCTCCATTATAACATGTGCGTTGGCTCCGCCATAACCGAAATTGTTGATAGACGCACGGCGAACGCCATTGACGTTAGGCCATGATTGAAGCTGTGTTGGTACTTTGAGATTTCTCTCGGTCAATCTCAATTCTGGATTGGCCTCTTTGAAGGTGGCACTGGGTGCAACCTGATCCTTTTCCATGGCAAGGGCAGTGCGAATGATGGAAGCGAGGCCGCTGGAGGTTTCGGTATGGCCAATGTTAGTCTTCACCGAGCCAATCAGTAAGGGGTCCCCAGGTGTTCTGCTCTCCGAAAAGACGGAAGAAATGGCCTTGATTTCGATGGGATCACCTGTTGGAGTACCAGTGCCGTGAGCCTCAAAATAACTCGTCTCAGCAGGATCTAAGCCAGCCTTGTGGTAGACTTCACGAATGAGGGCCTCTTGGGCGTCCGGACTGGGAGCGGTGATAGTCTCTGTCTTACCATCCTGATTTAGGCCGGTATTTAGGATGACTGCACGAATCGGGTCGCCGTTCCTCATGGCGTCGTCCAACCGTTTGACTATAAGTGTAGCGGAACCTTCACCGCGTCCGTAACCGCCGGCCCGGCTATCAAAGGCGTAGCATCTACCTTCCGGAGAAAGAAAGCTAGCGGCGGATCAGTCTTGTGCGAAATTGCCGCTGTCGCTGATGATTGACTTACTGAAGTGAGGACATTGTAACAAAGATGTCTGAATTGATGATGACGTTCGCTCCGCCCACGATGGACATGTCAGACTCGCCCATGCGCAAACTCTGACAGGCTTGATGAAGAGCTGTCAGAGTAGTCGAGCATCCTGTATCAATGGTCATGCTCGGTCCTCGTAGATCAAAGAAATGCGAAATTCTATTTGCTGCCATTGCCGCTCCAACGCCGAGCATTTGTTGACGAGGCAGTGTCTGAGGGTCTCGGAGCTGGGTATCTTGATAATCTCTGAAGAAGGCACCGGCGTACATGGAGGTGTTTGAGCCCGCCACATCTTCCAGTGACAGTCCGGCTGATGATGATGTAAGTTGAGGCTGAAGTATTGGCAGCGGTAGCACAACTTACCGCTTTCTAGAGCTTCATATGTGCCTTCTAACTGAAGTCTGTATTGCGGATCCATGCACTGCCAATGGTCAGTCCAAATACGATCACGAGCCACGCTGTGGAACACTTACTGAGGCGAGATCGGCCGGAAAGTTGAAGAAGCTTGCATCAAAGCCTGCAATGTCTTCAAGAAGAAAATGGCCGCCAACGACATTAGTCTGGTTAAGGGTATAGGATTAGACTTATGATCTTTCTGTATATTGCGGTGGTGTCGTGCGGCGCTCGTTGCGAAACAGCAAGAACTTACCGTGTCGGCTCTGTCGCCGTTAGGGTGATAGACACCCTTGAGATTGAACTTGGAAAGCGGAATTTCACTCCATGCCGAGCGCCCTTCAGCACAGAGGCTCCATAGCTTCTGGGGGTTGGTGGCTTCTCCTGCAAACTTGCAGCTCATGCCAACGACAGCGATGGGAATTGGTCTGTCCATGATGACTTGCTCAGAGCTTAGATCGTTCGGTTGAACGACTTTCTAGCCAAAATGGAACGCACAAGAGGGATGTACAGGGTAAGAAAGGAGTGGGCAGGTAGGTCTAAAGAACAAGATTGGTCTTGTCCTTTGCACGCTTTTACTAACGACATTGTGAATATGGAACAGCCCCCACCGTCGACTGGTATGGATCGAAAAACTCCGGCAAGGCTTCAGCTTAGGCGATGCCATTGTGTCTGGTATCAAATGTGCGTGGAGTGGCCGTGGTGCACGCCGCTGCCGGTCGTAACTCCGGCATCTGCGGCCTGTGATTTCTTCCCGAGAGACAGCCGACGGGTGCAATTATGACGGGCACGGCACTTGCTCAGGACCGGCTACTGAGCTTCAATGTTACCCCGTTCCCAGCTCTTCTTTAGATCCCGGAGTTTCTCTTCGTCCACAGGGCATCAACACGTAGGGCAGATGGGAAGGCGGGCGAAATCTACGTGCACACTATTAGATAGCTGAAAATAATGCAATCGGCAATTATTGACCTGTCTCGCCCCAACAATCCCTCCAGCGAGCTGCCATTAATGCCAGTTGGCACCGCCGCCATGGCACAGCAGCTCTTGTATGTCTTTGGCTCACAAGCTCTATCCTTCACGTATAACGATCTCGCGAGGATCAGAACAGCAATCAATGAGGATCGACGGCTGCAATGGATTAACCCAGTCGTGGCCGAGCTCCCAACTGTCGTCGAGGAATTTGGGCGATGCGATGAAGTCTCCATCCCCGCAAAGGTTGTGGATGACATAAAGAGCCTCCCCCGGTGGTTGACTGCCGACACGCCGCCAAGCAATAATACTCCGCTCTCCCTGTCCAACATCGTCCTAGGCCCATTGGTGGTTCTGAGCCATCTCATTGAATATACACAGCTAGCTGAATCCACTTCGGCCTCTGGCAGGCTAGGGGGAGAAGGAACCCTCGGTCTGTGCACAGGATTGCTCAGCGCCTTCGCTGTAGCGGCAAGCAGGAATCGAGACGACATCGCGAAGTATGGCGCTGTGGCTCTGCGATTAGTCGTACTTGTCAGCGCGATTGTCGATGTGCATGAGATTCAAGGCACTGCTGGGCCCGCTAAATCTTTCGCAGCAGCATGGAGCGCACCTATAACACACGACCAGGTTGCACAGATCGCGGCCAGTGTGCCCAATGTATGTACTGCCGCATGGGCGCTTTCAACTTTCCTTGATGCTTGCGACTAACACGAAGATCAGACGTATGTGGCAGTAAGATATGACGACTGTCGTGCAACAGTCACGACATCTGCTTGCGATGCGCACAATGTCCAAGCAAAGCTACAAGCCGCCGGAGTCATAACTGCAGAGGTTGGCCTCCGCGGCCGATTCCACTGGACCGGACATCGTGCTTCTGTAGATCCAATTCTAGCCTTCTGTCGAGATGAAGCCAGATATCATTTTCCCGATCCTGCGAACCTCGTCCTGCAAACATGGTCTAATCAGCCAGGTGCTACACCTGCAGCCGAGCGACTGCACGAGGTGGCCATTCACTCGATTCTCATCCACCAGCCTCAGTGGTTGGAGACATTTGTGGAAGCTCTGCAGCCACTCTTAGACCAGCAAGACAGTCGCATCATAACCCTTGGCTCAGAACGCTCTGTACCTCCTTCGCTGTCCTCGAAAGTCCGCGGTCGATTGAGGCACGCTACCGAATTTGTGGCCTCGGATGCTTCTCAAGATTCAGCTTCGCTGCATCCTCCTTTCGATAAGGACAATGATATTGCCATTGTCGGCATGTCATGTAAAGTGGCAGGGGCCGAAAGCTTGGAAAAATTCTGGGAGCTACTTTGTCAGGCCAACTCGCAACATCGCGAAGCGCCAACAGATCGTTTCGTCTTCGAAACCCCATTTCGTAACAGGGATCCCAAACGCAAGTGGTATGGCAACTTTATTGACGACTATGATTGTTTCGACCACAAATTTTTTAAGAAAAGCCCCCGTGAGGCCAGTTCGACAGATCCTCAACAGCGGTAAGTTAATTCTGCTTCCTAGGCATTCTTCAGTCAGTCCTTATTACGTAGCGTGCTGAGATATCCGATTGCTCTTCAGGCAACTACTCCAAATTTCGTATCAGGCCGTGCAGCAATCCGGATATTTCAAGTCCCACATCCCCGACGTGAATGTTGGGTGCTATATTGGCGTTTGCTCCGTCGACTACGAGAACAACATTGCTTGCCATGAACCAAATGCCTATTCTGCTATTGGCAATTTGAAAGGTTTTATTTCTGGGAAAATCAGCCATTACTTTGGCTGGACTGGTCCAGGACTCACCATCGACACTGCCTGTTCATCATCAGCAGTAGCTATTCATCAAGCATGTCAGGCAATTTTGAGCGGCGAATGCAATTCTGCGCTTGCAGGAGGGACTCATATTATGACAAGCCCACTTTGGTTTCAGAACCTTGCGGGTGCCTCTTTTTTGAGTCCGACTGGGTCTTGTAAACCATTTGATGCGGCAGCAGACGGTTATTGTCGCGGAGAAGGTGTTGCTACTGTCTTTTTGAAACGGAAATCTACAGCAGTTGCTGATGGGAACACTATTTTTGCTACTATTGCCGCTACCGCGGTTCAACAGAATGAGAACTGCACTCCCATTTTCGTACCCAACTCCCCCTCGCTCTCGGATCTATTCCGGAAGGTCACGGCTCAAGCACAGCTGAGCGCGGAGCAAATAACTGTTATAGAGGCACATGGAACAGGAACGCCAGTCGGTGACCCTGTCGAGTACAATAGCGTCCGCGAAGTGCTCGGTGGGAGTAAGCGAAGATCGACCTTGGCACTAGGTTCTGTCAAGGGGTTGGTGGGACATCTCGAGTGTACCTCGGGCGTTATATCACTCATTAAACTTGTGCTGATGATGCTCAAGAATGCGATACCTCCTCAAGCGAGCTTTCAGAGTTTGAATCCAGCCATCAAGACCCAGCCTACCGACCAGATATCAATTCCTACATCTGCCACTCTGTGGCATACAGAATTCAAGGCAGCACTGATCAACAACTATGGAGCTTCCGGGTCCAATGCTTCCATTGTTGTGAAGCAAGCACCTCACGTAGGAATGGACAACAATGTGTTTCCGGACCATAAGTATCCGTTTTGCTTTGCCGCACTGGATCGTAGGAGCCTTTGTAAGTATATTGAGCCTTTTCGCCTGTCCCTACACGAACAAAAACTGAGGCGGATGGGCAATGCGCTGGGCAATATTTCCTTCAACGTGTCCCGTGAGTTCAATCCGGCATTGCCGGAACGTCTCATTCTGACGGCAGCTTCCATTCCTGAGCTCGATGATAAACTACGCAAATATGACCAAATGCCCTCCGCAATTCAGCCGAAGCTTGCGGCAACGACCAGGCCTGTAATATTCTGTTTTGGTGGACAGAGCTCTACATTTGTCGGCCTCAGTCAGCAAATATACGACCGTAGCCGCCTACTAAAAAATCATCTTGATGACTGCAATTCCACCTGCATCTCACTCGGTATACCAAGTATTCTCCCTGATATTTTCAAGCGCAGCAAAATCGAAGATCTGGTCTTGCTACACGCCATGCTCTTCTCACTGCAGTACTCATGCGCTCAAACCTGGATTGACAGTGGTGTCATGCCCTCCGCGTTGGTCGGGCACAGCTTTGGTGAACTAACAGCCCTTGCTGTATCTGGGGCTCTCGATCTACGGGACTGTCTGCTAGCGATCGTAGGACGAGCCAAAACTATACAAGACTCATGGGGTGCGGACGTCGGCGCAATGATGGCAGTTGAAGGCGACATCGATCAAGTGAAGCAGCTCGTTCTTGAGAGCAGCGTCAACGGTGATCCAAGCAGCCCCGTGACTATCGCGTGTTTTAACGGAACCCGACAATTTACAATAGCGGGACCCCAGCGTGCCATGGACCTCGTCTCTGAGGCGCTGTCACAGAATTTTACTTACGCATCCTTGCGGACCAAGACGCTGAACGTAACACATGCGTATCACAGTGTTCTTGTCGATCCTCTCATGGACAAAGTTGAGCAGTCTACCGGAGGCATTCGTCTCAGAAACTTTCGGATTCCCCTGGAGAGGGCCACGGAAGTTGCTTCAGACGTTCCTTTGACGCATCGATTGTTCGCGGAACATATGCGCAATCCCGTGTTTTTTAGCCACGCCATTCAAAGATTGGCAACAAAGTACCCGTCTGCGGTCTGGCTCGAGGCCGGCTCTTCGACATCAGTCACGCAATTAGCGAAACGCTCCATTCCAGACACTACGGGACATCATTTCCAAGATCTTGACATCATCAACAGCGGCAACGCACTTGATAATTTAGGCGAGACGACAGCTGCATTATGGAGGGCCGGAGTACCAGCTACTTTCTGGTTCCACCATCCCTGTCAAGCACAAGAATATACCCCCCTATTGCTCCCACCGTATCAGTTCGAAAAGGTACGACATTGGATGGAGCAAAAGCAAGCACCACATTCTGTGCCTGCACCATCTACACAAATACAGGAGTCGGTTCCAGACACTCTGCTTCACTTTGTTGGGCACACAGATAAGAAAGGCGCATCCGCGCGTTTCAAGGTCAATACAAGCATAACTGCATATGAGAAGCTGCTGTCAGGTCACGTCATTGCCAACACTGCACCAATCTGCCCGGCCACGGTCCAGCTTGACCTCGCTATCGAAGCCTCCAGAATCTTGCTCCCAGAAATTCCCCGTACTGAGTTTCACCCCGAGATACACAACGTCCAAAATCACGCTGCCTTGTGTCGAGATCTCGATCGTTTGGTCTGGGTAGACCTTGACTGTGAGGCAGACAAATCAGTATGGTCATTTAAAATCACAAGTAATGGCTCAAAGTCTTCCGATACGGTCACGCATACCACTGGAAGACTCGTTCTACGTGCAACCGATGATCATGGCTCAAGATCCGTTTTTGCGGGATATGAGAGACTGAAAACTCACCAGCGCTGTCTGGAGCTGCTCAATAATCCAAACACGACTGAGATAATCCAAGGCCGCAACATTTACAGGGCATTTGCGAATGTGGTTGACTATGGCCCGGAGTACCAGGGATTGCAAAAACTTGTAGGCCATGAGGGCGAATCTGCCGGAAAGGTCGCTCAGTCTTATAATTCCGAGACTTGGCTAGACCCGCTACTTTCCGATGCATTCTGTCAAGTCGCCGGTATCTACGCCAACTGCATGACCGATCGAAGTCCTGATGACGTGTATATTGCGTGCGACATTAAACTTTGGATGCGTTCTCCAAAGCCTTCAAGCGATCTTTCTCGACCAGACATCTTCCATATCTTAGCGTCCAACAGTAGACAGGGGAAAGAAACGATCATTTCAGACGTTTTTGTATTTGATGGCAATGAAGGTACGCTCATGGAGGTCATCCTGGGCATTCGTTACCGCGCTGTCAAGAGACTGTCGATGCAACGCACGCTAACCAGGCTGACTTCTGGAACCCGCCTTGTGAACACTCCAGCTGTTCCCCACAATACCGGCCACGGCAGCGTTAACCATGTTCCCACGGTTCAAGAGGCGAAACCCTCTGTGGTGAGGAGAGATTCTCATCATGGTGCATCTAATCCAGAGCACGATCTTCACAATGCTCAGCTTGGCACCAAGGATCAAATTAAAACCATATTGTCCTCGTTCCTTGGCGTGGACCAAGAACAAATTCTTGACAGCAGTGACCTAGCGGACCTCGGGGTTGATTCGCTGATGGCTATGGAAATGGTCAGCGAGATTGAGAGGAAGATGAGTTGCAGCCTCAATATGGACGAAATTGTCGAAGTAACTACCGTGGCCGGTCTGATTCGTTGTGTATCTTCAGCGCTCTCCCTTGCTGAAACCATTAACCCGGACACGTCGAATGATTTGTCGGGAGAGGAATCATCTAGGTCCATCTCAAACAGCTCGGTGAGCGAGGCGACACCCCTCACAGATCCCATTACCCCCGAAGAACGGACATTCAACGCTTCAACTCATCTGAGCATCGGTGAGCTCGAAATTGCTTTTGGCCACAAGCCTGCATCTTCCAAGGTATGCGAGGTGACTTCAAAACCCGGAACCTCAAGTATGCCCCCTCTTCAGCAACCTCCAAAAAGTTCAAAGACAGAGACAGGTCTGCTAGGGCTTGCTGTCGCACCTCTGGAGCTCCCCCCACAGGCAATTGAAGAGGCCTTTGCAGAGACCAAGAATCAGACGGACCAACAATTTGTAAACTTTGAATGTCAAGACTATTGCGCCAAGACCCTGCCCCAGAAAACAGATTTGTGTCTCGCTTTGATTGTGGAGGCTCTGGGCCATCTCGGCTGCGACTTGCAAACATCGGGCGAAGGTGAAAAACTTCTCGTGGTGGATTGCCGCCCAGAGAATGAGTATCTGCGAGATCATCTCTATCGAATGCTTGAAGTAGAAGCTGGCCTGGTATCGTTTGACGGCGAACATCTATTTCGCAGTGGTAAAAAACTGGCTCTTGCGCCCAGTAAGCAGATATTTGATCGAATGCTTTTGTCGGCTCCAGGCGAAGAAAGCGCCTTACAACTGATATACTATGCTGGATCGCATCTGGTAGACATTCTGTCTGGCAAGACGGATGGTATCAAACTGATCTTTGGCAGCGAAAAGGGCAGAAAATTGGTGTCATCGTTGTACGGCGATTGGCCCATCAACCGCCTCATGTACAGGCAAATCGAAAATTTCCTCTCAGCACTTTCAAAGCGACTCTCTTCAGCGGATTGTACGCTTAAAATCCTGGAAATGGGAGCTGGGACTGGAGGCACAACTCAATGGCTGGTACCTCTTTTGGCAAAGCTGCCGACACGTGTGCAATACACCTTTACCGACCTTGCGCCATCGTTTGTGGCAGCAGCTCGCAAACGATTCAGCCAATATGACTTCATCAAGTACATAACGCATGATATAGAGAAGCCTCCACCGGGTGATTTGCAAGGCAGCCAGCATATCGTCATCGCAAGCAATGCTGTTCACGCGACGCATAATTTGACCCGGTCAACCTCGAACATCCGGCAGTTCCTTCGTCCCGATGGAGCACTAATGATGGTAGAAATGACCACACCGCTGCTATGGGTAGACCTAATCTTTGGCCTTTTTGAAGGCTGGTGGTTTTTTGACGACGGACGCAAGCACGCAGTCACCACTGAAGCGGATTGGAAGCGTCACCTTCTTGCAGCCGGATATGGCTCTGTTGACTGGACCAATGGGCAGCGTTTGGAGAACAAGCTCGAGAAGGTTATTATTGCTACTGTCTCAGGCCCTCGGAACACATCTGTTGATCCAACACCGGCTATTTCTGCAATAAATGAATTGACCAAGAGCGTCTCGGAGGCAATCGAACCAAGAGCCACCAAAATTGAACACTATGTGCAACAAGTTGTTGATCAGTTCATTCCTCCTGCCACCGTGCAGACAGGAACCACGAAGACACCTTCCGGTATCTGCGTCGTCGTCACTGGTGGCTCGGGAAGTCTGGGATCGCATCTGGTGTCAAATCTCGTCGAGCGCGACGATGTGCATTCCGTCATATGCTTGAATCGTCCCCACAAAGGCGATGCCGACATGCACCAGCTCAAAGCCTTGATCTCACGAGGGATCCTCGTCTCTTCACAGGGCTTAGCCAAGCTACAGGTCTTCGAAGGCGATATGACGCAACCAATGCTTGGCTTGCAAGAGCAGACATACCGCTCTTTGCTAGGTACAGTCACCTGCGTGGTTCACAATGCGTGGACAATGAGCGCCACAAGGCCCATCAGCGGATTCGAAAATCAGCTCCACATCATGAGCAAGCTTCTCACTCTAGCTCGCGACATTGCCTCATGTCGGCCTCCTGGATGGAAAACGGGCTTCTTCTTCGTATCTTCAATTGCGGTTGTGGGTCAATATCCGGCTTGGAAAGGAACACCCCACGTACCGGAAGATCGAGTATCAATCGAGGCCGTTTTGCCCAACGGCTATGGTGACGCCAAGTGGGCCTGCGAACTGGCGCTCGATCGTACATTGCATAAGGTAAGTGCAGACCTAGGGGGTACAACTATCCGATTTCTCTGTCCTGACTTTTTCCATCTCCAGTATCCTGAGCAGTTCGGGACATCTAGCGTGCGCATTGGTCAGATTGCTGGCTCTCGAAAGAGTGGCTACTGGAATCCCATGGAGCATTCTGCGTTCCTTTGGAAGTCGTCGCAGACACTGCGCGCAATCCCTGCGTTCGACGGCCTACTCTCCTGGACGCCCGTCGATGACGTGGCGGGCACGCTGGCCGACTTGATCGCTGTCAAAAACCAGTATCCCATCTACAACATCGACAATCCCATCCGCCAACCATGGAACGAAATGATTCCTGTGCTCGCGAATGCGCTTGCCATCCCGAAGAGCAACATCATTCCCTTTGCAGATTGGATCGCGCGTGTGCGTCAGAGTGCTGAGGTCGGCAAGAACGACAACCCAGCATATTACCTGCTGGAGTTCTTGGAGGACAATTTCCTGCGGATGTCCTGCGGTGGTCTGCTTCTTGATACGCGGAAAGCGCAAGAACATTCGCCTACACTTCGAAAAGTCCAGCCCGTAAGCGAGGAGGTCGCTCGGCGCTTCGTGCAGGCATGGAAGGATATGCGATTTCTGTCCGACGATGGTCATGCTCTGGACTCTAAGGACTCTTCAGGCACCGCAAAATAGACGGCATACTATCCTCCAATTGGCAAATTGCTATCTCTCAAGGCCTTGTTGTACCCTAATAGAGAAGAATTTCTTATTTTCTCGAAAAGAAAAAAAAAAGCTTCATCCATCTCGTGTAAACATACCAGGCTTTCAAGCTAAAGCTGTAGTGTTAGAGAATGGGCTACACCGTAAGATTACTTTATTGGAGTTCTTTTGGTCTAATCAGTACGGAGTGCGACTTCATTCTGCTGTTTTCTAAAAACGTATCACTTTGACACTAAAAATTTTTAGCTACTCTTCAATGTCATATTTACATGACACCTATAGAACAATTGAAGACGTATAATATATGAAATACTTTATTCCGGTCAAGGATCGGAATATGCGAGTCTACTGTTCGATCATCCCAATATAAGCACACTATGAAGCCCGAGTTGTTACTTCCGTCTCGACCGACTGTGAATCTGTCGCAATTGCTGCAGGCGTGATCCGCTTCATCGAAGCTGTCAGTTTCCCACAAATGTGTTCTTCCACCGTTTGAACTTCCCTGCTATCAGTTTTCCTGCCGTTCAGGTCCAAAGGTGTGAAATGGCAATCGATATTGCCGTTATAGAAGAACGGCGCGCTGAACCGGTGCTTCGGCTCTCGATTAAGGACTCGGTGCACCGCGCTCACGTAGTATCCAGCGGTCCCTGGACATGGTTGGTACGTCAACCAAGCCTTCAGTATGAAAATGAGTGGGTGCAAAGGCTTACAGAGGTTCAAGAGGTCACCTATGTTCACAACAAGACACCCTTCGGTCGCTGGCACAGGGACCCAGCGGCACGATGAAGGGTGCAACACTTCGAGTCCTGAGGCGCCTGGTTGCTGCAGCAAGAGCGTTATACCTGGAGACAATCAGTACGTCTTGCAGCAATCTCTGGTGAGCGTGACTTGCCGCCGAAATCAGTATGTGCGCCGGCTGTGCAGGTACAGTTAGCCTTGACCGAAAATCTCGATGAGCCTGGCTCTGTCATCACCCACCGCCCATTTGCCTAGCATCGGTTGACGTCTGCGGTGGGTAGTGCAAGAGTCTCAGATTGGTTGATGGTCGTACACGGAACTCGTCAAATAAGTCCTTGTGAGGGGGCCCCGGGAGCGCTTGTCGCAGTAAGTCGAGGAGAAGCTCAGCAACCTCGACCAGTCGACCGCGGTATTCCATGAGTGGCGCTTCGAATTCTACAGTTGGCAGCGATGAAGGCCACAAGTTTGGCCCCTGGAGAAACCGACCAGCTCTTGGATCATTGGCAGGAACTTCGGCACCAATCTTGAGGTGTCAGTCGCCTTGTCAGTTGCTGATGCTGTCCGTGGAGCGCAGGGAAAATCAGACTAACGAAGAATCCCTTAGGCCATGTTAACTATCTCTTGCAATCGCTACGCTCTGTATAAATCTTACTTCTTTCAGATCGGGCAACATGCCCGGTTGCAGAGTCTGTCCCTGCAAAGTCTCGTACCCGCGGTTTGCACGACCCATGGACTTTTTGATGGATACGGCCATCTTTTCTGCCATTGGCAGTGCAAAAAAGGTCCTGGCACACTCCAGGACTTGTCCCTGGAGGGCTAGAGGGACACCATGGCCGACCAGCTGGAAGAATCCATGAGTTGTGCAAGAATAGCGCAGAGCCGTGATCACAGCGTTTCGCTCTTCCAGCGTTGACGACGGATTGCGCCATGGAGAGACATCGATGACTCGAATTGCGTTTTCGCCATCCTTCAAAGGCTCCTTGACCGACCCCATATCCGCCAATTCCATGGGAACATTGGCATTAGACATTTGAGAGATTTAAGAGATAATGTGGATGACGTGAGGAAATAAAAAAAAAAACAAAATGTCTCTTTAACAATAGATATCTTACCATATATTAAATCGTGACCACTGATGGGGTAATAATACAACGGAATGATAGAAACTTCAGGCCCGGAGCCGTCAGCTTCTGCCGGCTGTGCTCCTAACCAGGCTCTGTCGTTCCCGGAAACGGAATAACAACTGCATTTCTTACTCTGGGTGGTCGGAGTATCACAATACTTGCGCGCATGCGCGGCAGTACAATGGGTTTCGACGTTACCGAACCACCGGCAGCATTAATACTCCGCGACGTCACCATTATTCTGGTCTGACTTGAGGTTTTGAATGCTATAGAAATGCACTTGTCGAGACTTGCCATGCAAAACTCGAATGGCTAATGGTCGTAAGTAAGGCACCTTACATACCTGTAGGTAGAGGTTATCACGGGCATATGCAATACAATACACCACCTCCTAGAGGCTTCCGTACACTACCTGACCGCGGTTGGGGGGTTCCTTAACTGGTAATCAATACAATGTTATTTGAACTTTACTGTTGTGACCTTGTTGGCCCATGTGAACGCCGCCGTAACATGTGCCAACATGGTCATAGAGTAATAGTTAAGCTGAGGTAACATTGTATTAATTACCAGTTGAGGAAGCCCCCCTTCGCAGTAAGGTAGCTCTAGCGTGATCCGGACGGCACTAAAGATGCAGACATAGAAGAGTTGAGATAGAATTTCACGGAATGCAAGAAAGATGATAGGTCTGCAGCCAATTGATGGATTGTAGAAAGCCAAAAGCAGAAGGGATGGGAGCCTAGGGATTCTAGAAATCACGTGATGTTATCCTATCCCTTCCGTTCCTCCGAATATATCGCAGTGTCATCGAATTTGAGCTCTAATTAGAGGAGACAGCGATACGAACACGCGACCACCAAATCAGCTCTTATTACTGGAAGCTCGAAGCCTACAGTGGGCAGGAAA